>CAUYPK010037645.1:0-35939 GCA_963574355.1 Loris lydekkerianus | reverse complement strand
CTGGCTCTCTGTGTCCTCAAAGGGATGATTGTAGGCAGGTCCCACCGGCCAGAGATGTCTGGAGTCTTGTCTCCCCAGATTCGCCAGGCCCAGTTACAGGGAAGCTGTTACTCAGCTGCCATCTTTAATCCGAGTCGGCTTTCTACATCTCTTTTCCACCTTATTAGTTACTTTTCAATCTTGCCTTTTCCTCCAAAGCCATACTTTGAATCAATTTTAAAACTACTTCTGAATTAAACAAAATTATCCATATATTTTACTAATAACAACACATTTTAAGCCTATTTCACAACACATTTTATTACTGGTTATGCCTCATATACAGTGCACTACATACACTGACCAGAATTTTCATCCCAGTTATTTTAATTTCAGCAAAAATCCTAAGTAACAGAAAATTTTGAATTATCCATTATTTATAGTTGGCGCCAGGTTGTGTTATATTTATATTATATATTCCAATTTATGATTCTATGTTCTATGAAAACCAGACTTCATCTTAGTAAGACCCCCAAAGTTAAACCCATGAGGATTTTCACCAGTAACTCAGAAGACCTAGTTGTTCTCACCAAAAGAACAATACCAAAAATCAGTCCCACTTATCAAAAATCACACAAACACAGATCTAATTTTCCCTCAAATTACAGTCAAGAGACACTAAAGCAGCAGTTCTCAACCTGTGGGTCATGACCCTTTTGGACTGTATTAAAGGGTTATGACCTTAGGAAGGTTGAGAACCACCGCACTAAAGAAAATAAGCATTTTTCCTTCTTTTTGGACCCTCTATTCATTCCACTTGCTGAGCAGTCATCCCAATGGAGTGTCTCCTGGGATGCTCACTCTCCCCCTCATCTGAACAGACCTTTTGTTAAGACACAGTGGTTGAGAAAGCACTTAAGCCTGGCAGAGAACTGTAAATACACAGTTTCCACTCTCTCTTTTCCTCTCAAAGTCAACAAGGCAATTGTGGGCAAATCTTGCAAAGTTAAGGTTGGTGTAGGTGAGAAAGCACAAAGGTGGGGGAAGGAAAGACAACGCAGGCAAAGGAATGCTGCAAGGCACGGAGTACAGCTTTCCCAGCCGAGAATTGGGCAACAGGGAAGCATCAGAAAAGGAGTGTGCAAAGATTTGTTAAGAGAAGCCATGGGATACATAGGAGCTTATAATTTACTTTTCACTCTGACAGTGGAAATAAGGGAGAGAAACAGTGGTTCTAAAAACTCAGGGGCCAAATCCAAGGAAGTAGGGAGACAAAATACAAAACAAAACAAAATTGTTCAGCTTCTTTGCAGTTTCAAAGCAGCCTTCAACAAATACACCAACCACTTCCGTCATCTTACCTTACCAGAATAACAAGAGGTTCCCAAAGTCAGGAGCTGCCATGTTACGGCACCAAATGTTATGTCTGTCTGATGTTCCTTGCTCCTTTAATTCCAAATGTCAAGGAGGAGTACAGGTACCAAGGTGAGCTGATGACTGAGTGATCACAGATACAGAGCAATCCTGCATGAACAAGAAGCTATATTAAGTGAAAGTGAAGAAAGTTACACAAGACACCAAGCAAAAATACATTTCCAGTTTCCAGCATTGGAGAAAGACTCTGAAGTCTGAGCACAGACTACCTTTTATATACTCATTAGTTGTCCTGCCGTAGGCTAGCAGGATTGGCTGTTATTTACCACCTTTGGGGTGATTGACAGGTAGGGGTTATATAACTAGTTAATAGCAGGTTACATAATGGGTTGATTACATAACAATTTTCCTTTTCAGCACGTGTCTTCCCCATAATCCTTCAAGAAAGTTGCCCCCATGTTATGCTAATTAGAAGGTAATTAGAAGGTCAGTTAAAGAAACTCAGTACTGTGTATTTTCCCATCAGGGAATATTTCCTACCCACAATTTAGTTCCTAGCTACATTCATTTCCCACTTCTTGCCACCTGTTTACCCTCTGCCAGACCTAACATGATGATCTGAGGTGAAGCTGAGGACATAAGTAATACACTTAAGGTGTCACCATCTCTCATCACCCCTCATGGGACTGGCTAGTTGAAGGAAAACAAGCTCAAGGCTCCCCCTCCCACTGATTCTGGATTATGGTGAGTTGTATAATTATTTCATCCTACACTACAATGTAAAAATAATATAAATAAAGTACACAATAAATGAAATGTTCCTGAATCTTTCTGAAACTATCACACACACACACACACCCCTCCAGTCCATGGAAAAATTGTTTTCCATCAAACCAGTCCCTGGTGCCAAAAAGGATGGGGACTACTGACTACAAAATTTTACATCTCCACTAGTAATGTATGAGCACTTCATTTTTCCACCTCCACTTCTTATTTCTGATACTTTTGTTTTACACATACTTAGGTGTCATCATGATTTTGATTTGCATTTCCCTAATAATGTTAGACATCTTTTCATGTGCTTATTGGCAAATTGTATATCTTCTTTGGAGAAATGTCTGTTCTGATCTTTTGGTCATTTGTTAATTGGATTGTCCTTTTATTTTAACTTTTTGTGAGTACATTATGTATTTTGGATAAAGTCCCTTACCCCATGTATTATTTCTTAGTATGTTCTCCCATTCTTTGGACTGCTCTTTCACTTTCTTCATGATATTTGCAGGACAAAAATTGTTAATTTTTCTGCAGTAGAAACCATTTTTTGTGTGCATGTGTGCTTTTAGGGTTGAGTCCAAGAAACCATTCCCTAATTCAAGATTTACCATTTTGCTTTCTTCTCAGAGTTTTATTGTTATGGCCTTTACAGTTAGGTGTATGATACATTTTGTATTATATTTGTGTATGATTTGAGATAGGCATCCAATTTAATTAGTTTGTATAGAAATATCCCATTCTTATTTGTTAGAAAGACTTTTTTTTTTTTTTAATTGAAATGTCTTGGCACCCTGTGAACAAATCAGTTGATTCTCATTTCTAGTATACAAACCTTTAGGTCCATTTTTATGCCAATAGAACACTGTGTTGATTACTATACGTTTGTGTAATAGTAAGTTTTGAAATTGAGACATGTATGTCTTCTAATTTCATTTCACTTTTTCAAAATTGTTTGAGCTATTTTGACCCCTTTAAATTTCTATGTGACTATCTGAACCAGTTTGTCAAATTCTGGGAGGAAACCAGGTGGGATTTGATTAGGCTTTTCATTGAATTTGTAGATCAATTTGGCAATATTGTCATCTTAACAATATTAAATTTTCTAATTTATAAATATGTAATGTCTGTCTATGTATTTAAATCTTCTTTAATTAATTTCAATAATGTCTTACAATTTTCAGTGCCCAAGTATTGCACTTTTTTGTTAAATTTATAGCTAAGCATGTTATTCTTTTAATAATATTGAAAGTGGAATTGTTTACTCAGTTTTATTTTTGGAATGTTCACTGACAGGAATGTAGAAATACAATTGATTTTTGTATGTTCATTCTGCAGTCTACAACCTGGATAAACTAATTCATTAGTTCTAATAGTTTTTAGTAGATTCCTTTGGATTTTCTATAGAGACCATTATGTCATCTAGAAATGGGATATATTTTTTCTTTCTCTCCAATATAGACACCTGTTCTTTCTTTTCCTCCCATGTTGATCTAGCTAAAACCTTCAATAACTGGTATCTAATAAAAGTCACAGGCTATAGCTACACTTGGCTACTTTTGGAAGAGAAAATAAAGAGAAAGGACAGTAATGGCAAATACTAAATTATGAATTTATTTTGCATTTGTTTTTACGGTTAGTGGATTTTGGATGTACATTTATTGTTGTTTCTTATTACATTGAAATATGCAGTGTACCTGGAATTCATTTGTGTGGGCTTTTGTTGTGGTTGTTAAGGTGTTAGTTGGCTAGCTTATTTATTTATACTTGACTTTATTTCCATTAGGATTCGGAAGGATCCAGTAAGAGAAGGAGGCACAAGTGTAGCCTCAGCAGACTTTTAGTTTGTGTGTGTTGTGAAAACCATTCTAGCATGGGAAGAATCAACATCATTAAAATGTTTATACAACCCAAAGCAATGTACAGATTTAATGCAACCCCATCAAAGTACCAGTGGCATACTTTGAAGAACTTGAAAAAATAGTCTTTCAATTTCATATGGAATTAGCCAAAACCCAAAGAGTCAATACAATTCTTGGAAATGAAAAAAAATCTAGAGGCATCATTCAGGTTATACTACAAGTCTATAGTGATCAAAACAGCATGGTACTGGCACAAAAATAGAGACATAGATGTATGGAATAGAACACAGAATCTAGAGATGAACTCAGTCACATATCATCATTTGATCTTGGTAAGCCTAACAAAAGCATGCACTGGGAAAAAGAATTCCCATTTAACAAGTGGTGCTGGGAGAACTGGTTAGCCACCTATAAAAGACTGAAATTGGACCTACATCTCTCACTATTGACAAAACTCGGTTCTTAAAAATCAATTTTTAAGATAAAAGATTTAAATTAAAGACACAAAACAGTAAAAATTATAGAAGAGAGTGTGGAGAAAATGCTTGAAAGTATTGGCCTGGGCAAAGATTTTATGAGGAAGACTTCCCGGCAATTGTTGCAACACCAAAAATAAATAAGTGGGATTTCATGAAGCTAAAAAGCTTCTGCACAGCTAAGAGCACCACAACCAAAGCAGCCAGACAGCCTTCAGAATTGGAGAAGATTTTTGCATGCTACAAATCTGACAAAGGCCTGATAACTAGAATCAACAAAGAACTCAAAATAATCAACAGAAGTTAGTAAACCCCATTTCTAAGTGGCCAAGAAACTTGAACAGAAAATTCTCTGAAGATGAATCAGGGGTGGCGAACACGCAGCTAGAGCCACATGCGGCTCCCAGCCAAAATGAATTTCGGCTCTTTGACTCTTATCATTATTTTGTATACTGTGGCTCTTTGCCAAGTTTGGATTTTGTTATGCTGCTTCTGAGGAGGGACCTCTGAGGAGCGATCTCTGAGAGCGTAGTCAAACTTGTTTGCCACCTCTGTGATGAATGGCCAACAAACACATGAAAAAATGCTCATTGTCTTTAATCATCAGGCAAATGCATATCAAAACCACTCTGAGATATTACCTACCTCCAGTAAGATTAGCTGACATCACAAAATCCCAAAACTACAGATGTTGACATGGATGTGGAGAGAAGGGAACACCTCTACACTGCTGGTGGGATTGCAAACTAATATAACCTTTATGGAAAGGAGTATGGAGAATTCTCAAAGAACTAAAAATGGACCTTCCATTTGAACCCACAATCTCAATACTAAGTATCTACCCAGAAGAACAAAAATTATTTTATTACAAAGACATTGGCACCAGAATGTTTATTACAGTTTAATTCATAATTGCCAAGTGATGGAAGCAAACCAAATGCCCATCAACTCATGAATGGGTGAACAAACTGTGGCATGTGTAGACCATGGAATACTATTCAGCCATAAGAAAAGATGAAGACTTTATATCTTTTACATTTAACTGGATGGAGTTGAAACACATTCCTCTAAGTAAATTATCTCAAGAATGGAAAAAAATATCAAGGTTGTCAATACTAATATGAAACAAATATCTAAACAATTATATCCCCATACCAATCATAAAACACAAATATCTAGCAAGGGTGAAGGATAAGGAGAAACAATGGAGGGGAGAGGAAGGAGGGCAAGTGGTAGGAGGAGGAAGGGCAATTGGTGGGGTCTTGCTTAATGTGCACAAGGCTAGTGCGTTCAGGGCCCTTCTACAACTTGAACTTTTACCTTGGAAGTGAGAACAATGTACCCCCAAAATTTGTACCCTCATATTAATTTTAAAAAAAAAGATACAAGTAAAAATAATTGAAGATTCAGGAAAAAAATGAAAAGAAAGAAAGAAAATGTTTCTAGGGTCACTCGTTTTTCAAAGCTGGTTTGATTAAACGGTCCTCTAAAATCTGGTGCCTAGAAAGATAAGTGTATTTTTCAACATAGAAACTGCATGAAGGAAACTGGATCCCAGTAATTTCACAAGTCTAAAGAAAATACTTATAAGTGGAAAAAGTATTTAGTCAAGTCTATTGGCCTGAGTGACCAAAATATTTAAAAGTTGATATCTGTATTAATCATTAATTATGAATAAACAAAAGAATATAAATTCATTTAATATTTTGTTGCACATTTCATATAGCATGTTGCAGGTTTTCACTTAGCTGTCACTAGTTCCTCTGTGTGGATAATTCAGCTGCATGTTTTACTCAAATAAGTCATTCAATTTGTCTTAATTTGTGAACTCATTTTATATCCAGTTACCTGATCAAACACTTCTAGAATAAGTTTTTATTTACTTTATTGTTCTTTAGCATATGTACATTTAGAATACAAATATATTATCATGCTAATAAGACAAACCAATATATATGAAATGAAATTATTCTTACCTTTCTCTTTCAATCACTGGCCTCCTTCTCCTGCCATTGTGAGAGTGATCTCTAATAGAAGCCTGGTATGTAAATTTTGCGTATATATTAACTCTTACCAATATATATACCCCTATAGAATTCTTAGTTTACAGATATGGGAGTGTTTGTTTTTTTGAGGCGAAGCCTCACTGTTACCCTGGGTAGAGTACCGTGGCATCATACTCACAGCAACCTCAAACTCTTGGGCTCAAGAGATCCATTTGCCTCAGTTTTTCTATTTTTAGTAGAGATGGGGTCTCACTCTTGCTCAGGCTAGTCTTGCATTCCTGAGCTCAATCATGTGTTGAGACATCTAATTCATGTGTTGACACCCTAATCTTCAATATAATGGCATTTCGAGGTAAAGTCTTTGGGAAATAGAGTTAGATTAGGTCATGAGGGTGAGCTCCTCACGATGGGATTAATGTCCTTATGCAAAGCAAAAGGAAGAGACATGAAATCTATTTCTCCCTGGAAGAAAACAAAGTAGAAGGCCCCCACTAGACACCAAGTCTTCTGGCACCTTAATATTAGAGTTCCCAGCCTCCAGAAGCATGAGAAATAAATAGTGGTTGTCAAAATACCATCCAGTCAGTGGTATTTTGTTATAGCAGCTCAAACTGAGTAAGAGAGAAACACACTAGAATTTGGAAATAGTTGTTGCCTCTGAGGAGAAAAAGTAGAAAGAAGCTACTTTTCACAATATACCTCTTTATGCTACCTGAATTCCTAGCACATTTAAATAGGTTTACATCATGGCAAAGGGCATAATCTCTGGAGCCATACTGCCTGGGTTCAAATTTCTGGTCTTACAAAATTGATCAGCATTGGTTTATCTTTGCAAAATGGATTTAATAATAGCATGTATATTAGAATACCCCTATTAATACATAAGTAAATTAATATATGTAAAGCACTTAGAATATTAATATCAGAAGCACTATCATATTAGCTATTTTTGTGTTTTCAAAACAATAGACACATTTTCAACAAATACTAAAATGATAAACTATATATTTTAATCAAAAATTTAAAAATTATGTTTTTATATATTAATTTTGCAGACTGGTGTGTATATGCATATGAATAATTCTAGAGCACACAAGAGAATTCTAACCAAATATAAACCACCCAAGACCCAAGAAGAGGTAGAACAAGTAATGTAAAAATATTAAGAACAGAGACAAAAAGAACTATAATTGGTTTTAGATAAACCTAATGTAAAAATAAATGTAAAAAGCTAATGTAATGTAAAAATATTAAGAACAGAGAAAAAAAGAACTATAATTGGCTTTAGATAAAGCTTCAGAATCATGCATTTAAACATAAAAATATTTCTGAGATATTGTTTAAATGTAAATGAAGATACTGCAAAGCACGTGTAAAGTGCTACAGTCTGTATAAAATATATATCCTTTATTTGTTGTCTATTTGAGTTGCAAATATCTCTTTTGTGTGTTTTGTGTTTTTACTCAATTAAGAATAACTTTGGATCAAAAATGTAGTCCTTGGACCAAGAGATTTCAGGGTTTTTCTACTTCATACCATTTTATCAATTTGGTCAACATGACATTTTGGGGGGTTTTTTATTTCCCATTTCATATATTTTTGTCTCTCTTTTATGTCTGGCTGTGGTTCTCTTAATAGAAGGTTTTCTGTGTGTTTAATATGGTTCAATTTATCAATATCTTATTTTACTATTACTAAATTTTGATGTCCTATTTGAGAAATCTCTCCTTTTGGACTTCTAATAATAAAAGTATTGGCTTATGTTATCTTCTATTAAAAGAAGGTTCTCTAATGAAGGACTTGACATTTATATCTGCTATCTACCTGAAATTGATTCTTATAAATGGAGTGGGGCAGATGTCCAAATAATTTTTCCCCTAGAGATACAAATTTCACCAGTATCATCAGACATTCAGTGGGGGACAGCTCGGTGTGTAGGGCACCAGCCACATACAGCGAAGCTGGCCCGTTCGAGCCTGGGCCAGGCCTGCTAAACAACAGTGGCAACTGCAACCAAAAAATAGCCGGGAATTGTGGTAGGCACCTGTAGTCTCAGCTACTTGGGATGCTAAGGTGAGAGAATCACTTAACCCAAAGTGTTTGAGGTTGTTATGAGCTATGACACCATGGCACTCTACCGAGGGTGACATAGTAAGACTCTCTCTCTCTTTTTTTTATTAAATCATAAACACATAGATCATGTATACATTAATGCATTAATGGGGTACAATGTGCTGATTTCATATAGAATTAGGAATGTTTACATCACACTAGTTAATATATATGTCATCTCCTTTAATTATTGTGTTAAGAGATTTAAACTCTATACTTAATAGATCCGACATGTACCCTTGCAATAAGCACCATAGGTGTGATCCCACCATTCACCCTGCCTCAATCTGACCTCCACCCTCCCCTCTCAACCCCCATCCTCCCTCCTTAATCCTGGGCCATAGCTGTGATCTATTCTTCATATGAAAGTGTGAGTGATTGTAAATTGGTTTCACAATAGTACTATGTACATTGCATATTTTTTTCCTTTCTTGAGATACTTTACAAAGTAAGATATGTTCCAGCTCCATCCATGTAAATGTAAAAGAGGTAAAGTCTCCATTTTTTTAAGGCTGCATAGTATTCCATGGTATACATATACCACAATTTATTAATCCATTCATGGGTCGATGGGCACTTGAGCTTCTTTCATGACTTGGCTATTATAAATTGAGCTGTAATGAACAATCTGGTGCAAATATCTTTGTGATAAAGTGATTTTTTGGTCTTTTGGATATACACCTAATAAAGGAATTGCAGGATCAAACAGCAGGTCTACTTTTAGATCCCTGAATATTCTCCATACTTCTTTCCAAAAGGGATGTATTAGCTTGCATTCCCACCAGCAGTGCAGAAGTACTCCCTTTTCTCCACATCCATGCCAACATCTATGGTTTTTGGATTTTGTTATGTGAGCCAGTCTTACGGGAGTTAGATGATATCTCAAAGTGGTTTTGATTTGTACTTCTCTGTTGATTAAAGATCATGAGCATTTTTTCATGTGTCTGTAGGCCATGTGCCTATCTTCTTCAGAAAAGCTTCTATTCAAGTCCCTTGCCCACAATGAAATGGGATTACTTGTTCTTTTCTTATTAATAAGTTTGAGTTCTCTGTGGATTCTGGTTATGAAACCTTTGTCAGAAGCAAAACCTGCAAATATCCTTTCCCATTCTGAGGGTGTCTGCTTGCTTAACTTACTGTGTTCTTGGCTGTGCAGATGATTTTTAGTTTAATTAGATCCGAGTAATGTATTTTTGGTGTTGCTTCAGTTGCCCAGGGGGATGGGGGATCCTTCTCGTAAAGTATTCTCCCAGGCCAATTTCTTCAAGTATTTTTCCTGCACTCTTTCCAAGAATCTTGATAGTTTCATGTCTTAAGTTTAAATATGTTATCCAGTGAAAGTCAATTTTTGTTAATGGTGGAAGGTGTGTGGGTTCAGTTTCAGTCTTCTACAAGTCACCAGCAAGTTCTCCCAGCACCATTAGTTAAATAGGGAATCTTTCCCCCAATTTATATTTATGATGGGCTTATCAAAGATCAAATGATGATAAGTGTCTGGATTCATCTCTTGGTTCTCAATTCTGTTCCATACATCTACCTCTCTATTTTTGTGCCAGTTTTGATGCTGTTTTGATCACTATGGATTTATTGTATAGTTTGAAGTCTGGTAGCATGATTCCTCCTGATTTGTTTTTATTTCTGAGTAATATCTTGGCTATTCAAGGTTTTTTCTAGTTCCATATAAAACAAAGTACTATTTTTTTCCAGATCTTTAAAGTATGTTGGTGGTGCTTTGATAGGGATTACATTAAATTTGTAAATCGCTTTGGATATAATGGACATTTTAACAATGTTGATTCTTCCCAGCCATGAGCATGGTATACTTTTCCATTTGTTAACATCTTTAGCTATTTCTTTTATCAGAGTTTCATAATTCTCTTTATAGAGATCTTTCACATCCTTTGTTAGGTAAACTCCCAAATATTTCATCTTCTTTGGTACAACTGTAAAGAGAATCGAGTCCTTGACTGTTTTTTTTGGCTTGACTACTATATAGTATATATACTGATTTGTGAGTATTGATTTTTTATCCTGAGATGCTAGTGTATTCTTTGATCACAAGTAAAAGTTTTGTAGTTGAGTAGCTGGGGTTTGCCAGGGACTGGGAAGAGTGAAAGTTTGTTGTTCTCTGACCCTATTTATATACCCTTGATTGTCTTCTCTTGCCTGATTGTGATGTCTAAGACTTCCATTTCAATGTTAAAAAGCAGTGAAGACAAAGGGCAACCTTGCCTGCTTCCTGATCTGAGTGGAAATGTTTTCAACTTTACTACATTCAATATGATATTAGCTGTGGGTTTGCTGTAGATGACCTCTGTTAGCTTAAGAAAAGTCCCTTCTATACCCATTTTCTTAAGTGTTCTGATCATGAAAGGATGCTGGATATTGTCAAAAGCTTTCTTTTGTATCTATTGAGAAAAACATATTGCCTTTTTTTTTTCAGTTTGTTTATGTGATGTATTATATTTATAGATTTATGTATATTGAACCAACCTTGAGACCCTGGAATAAAACCCACTTGGTTGTGGTGCATAATTTGGTTGATGTATGCTGGATCGTTTGCTAGGATCTTATTAAATTTTTTTACATCTATGTTCATTAAAGATATTAGTCTATAGTTTTCTTTTCTTGTTGGGTCTTTTCCTGGTTTTGGAATCAGGGTGATATTTGCTTCATAGAATGTGTTGGGAAGTATTCCTTCTTTTTTGATGTTTTGGAAAAGGTTAAGTAATATAGGTACTAGTTCCTCTTTAAAGGTTTCATAGAATTCTGATGTGAAGCTGTCTGGTCCCAGGCTTTTCTTTTTTGGGACATTTTGTATAGTTTATCATATTTCAGTACTTGATATAGGTCTGTTCAGCATTTCCAGTTCTGTTTACGTCTAGGAAGTTGCATGCTTCCAAGTATTGGTCAATTTCTTTCAGATTTTCATATTTCTAAGAATAAACTTTTTTGTAGTATTCATTTAAAGGATTCTTTAAATTTCTGAGGTGTCTGTTGTTTTTTTGCCTTTGTCATTTCTGATTAATGATATTAGAGACTTTAATTTTCTATTTTTGGTTAGGTTGGCCAAAGATTTATCAATTTTGTTGAATTTTTTTAAAAGCCAACTTTTTGATTTGTTGATATTTTGAATAATTCTCATGTTTTTTATTTCCTTTAATTCTGCTCTAATTTAGGTTTTTTTGTTTTTTTTTTTAATTTTGCTGGATTTGGTGTTGGAATGTTCTTCCTTTTCCAGTTGCTTAAGATGTCCCATTAAGTTATTGACTTCTCTTTCCGTTCTCTAGAGGAAGGCTTGCTACCCTATAATTTCCCTCTTAGAACTGCCTTTGCAGAATCCCATGGGTTCTGATAATTATTGTTTTCATTATTGTTTTGTTCCAAAAAATTTGGCAATTTCCTTCTTAATCTCATCTATGACCCAGCTATCATTCAGCATAAGGTTATTTAGTTTCCATGTCTTTGTGTGAAATGCAGATACCTGTTATTGGTGAGTTCAACTTTTATTGTGTGATAATCTGAGAAAATACAAGGAATAATTTCTATACTTTTAAATTTGCTGAGGTTAGACTTGTGACCTAAGATGTGATCAATTTGGGGGGATGTTCCATCAGCTGATGAAAAGAATGTGTATTCAGTTTTGTGAGGATGAAATGTTCTGTAGATGTCTATTAAATTCAATTGTTGTATGGTGATGTGTAAGTCCAAAATTTCTTTGCTTAGTTTCTTATTGGAGGATCTATCCAACACTGCCAAAGGGGTGTTAAAGTCTCCAACAATTATGGTTCTGGGGGACATCTAATTGCTCATGTCAGTTAGAGTTTCTCTTATAAATTGAGGCGCATTCTGGTTGGGTGCATAAATGTTAATAATTGACATCTCATCATATTGAGTGTTTCCCTTAACAAATATGAAGTGACCATCCTTGTCTTTCCTTACTTTTGTTGGTTTAAAGTCTAATGTATCTGCAAATAAAATTACCAACCCCGCTTTTTTTCTGATTTCCATTTGCCTGAATTACAGATGTCCATTCCTTCGCTTTGAGCTATATTTTTCCTTTAAGGTAAGATGAGATTCTTGTATGCAGCAGATATCTGACCTGAGTTTTTGTATCAAATCAGCCAACCTGTGCCTCCTACGGGGACAATTTAAGCCATTCACATTAATTGAGATTATTGATAAAGCCTGGTAATATTTTGGGTATCAAGTTTTTCAAAAGTCCTGTGGACATTGTAAGTCTTTTCACCACTGTGGAAATTGGGTTTGATCAAGAATTTCAGAGTGAGTTTACTTTGGTGGTAGAGCATTGTGCTGCTCATTATGGAGGATGGGTCTGAGAATATACTGTAGATCTGGTTTGGTTATGGCAAATTGCTTCAGCGTGTGTATATCATTAAATTATTTAACTTCTCTGTCATAATTGAAACTCAATTTAGCTGGATACAGGATCCTGGGCTGAAAGTTGTTTTGTTTTAGGAGATTGAAGGTCAATGACCATCATCTTCTAGCTTGAAAAGTTTCAGCTGAGAGATCTGCAGTCATTCTAATATTCTTCCCTTTGTAGGTTATACTTTTCTTACATCTGGTTGCTTGCAGAATTTTCTCTTTCATTTTAACTTTGGAAAAGTTAATTACAATGTGTCTACAAGATGCTTTATTTGGATTGAGTCATGCTGGAGTTCTGAAACTGTCTGCTATCTGAATTTCAGTATCTCTTGCCATGCTTGGGAAGTTTTCCTCAATTTTCTCTTGGAGTAGAGTATCTGTGCCTTTTGGACCATCCTCTTCTTCTTCAGGGATTCCTATAAGGTGAATGTTTGCTCTTTAGGAGTGGTCCCACAATTCTCTCAGAGAATGATCCATTTTTGCTATCCACTTCTCTTCCTCTTTGAGCATTTGGGAGCATTCAAAAGCTTTGTCTTCAATGTCAGAGATCCTTTCTTCTGACTGCTCCATTCTTTTACTGAGGGATTCTACTGTATTTTTCAGATCAGTGAGGGCTGCAAGTTCTTGCCTTAATGTGTCAAAATCTTTGGTGATTTTTATCTTTGAATTCATTGAATTCTTGAGAGAATTTTTGAATTGCACCATGAATTTCTAATTCCAATTGCCTCCATTCTGTTAATTTTATTTGCAATCCAAATTCTGAATTCAATTTCTGACATGTCAGCTATTTGTTTATGAATAGGATTTTCTGTTGTGTCTCCTTTGTCATTTCTTGGGGGAGTTGATCTACTCTGATTATTCATGTTGCCAGAGTTTTTCCACTGATTCCATGCCATGATTATTTTTCACCATTTCGCTAGAGAAGCTGGTAAGGTAAAATTGAATTGAGAGCTCTTGGAGTTATACTAACCAGCCCTTTACCAAAAAACTGGGACTGGTGATTGTGACTTTTCCTCTTTATCTTTACAAAGATCCCATTTAGTCCTACAACCTGAAACTCTGGGGATGTGCTTGGTGTGATGGGGCTAGATGGCTCCAACCTATATTCAGCTAGTCTCTGCCCAATCCTAGTGAATCAGTGGCTTTGGACTGAAATCTCAGCTGTGGAGATACATCAGCAACTTAGACTCCCCACCCAACACAGACAACAATAGGAAGAGGAGAATACCACACTTCCACCACAACACAACCAGTACAACCTTGGTGGGTCCCCAGGTGATCAGCCCAGGTCAAGAGTTCCAAACCAATTATCCTGGTCCACACAAACACAGATCAGGTGGGAGAGTTCAATAGGTCTTCAGCATCAAGGCAGCAGGTGTCCAATGACAATTCTAGTGTAACTCACTGTGGGGCTCTGTGGAGTCAGAAAGGCCCACCCAGGAAAATAGGCCAGGGGAGTCAGTGCCTCCTTCTCCACCTTGCAGAACCATTATACCCAGACACTGGTAGCCCAATGGGGCTGTGCCCCAGTTCCCTCCAATGAGCAAATGCACCAGGGATTTGGGTATGCTAGAGTCAGAGTGAAATCAATGCCTCATGGGCCAGGCAACCACACTCTGCCACTAACTGTCTGGGGGAATTGAAGTCTGACTGCCTCCCATACTCAATGGAAACTGGGGAGTGTTCCACCTGCACTCATTCCAAACCAGTGGTTAACAAATCAGCAAATGTTTTTCATCTTCAGAGACTGTGCCTCTGCCCCAGCCACTCTGCTCGTGTGGTAACCCAGCAATGCAAGGTCTAGCTCCCTCCAGCAGTCCACAGAATTGGGGAGGTATCTCTCCAAAATTTGACCCTGGTAGAATTTCTCTAATAATGGTAGAATTTCTCTAATAATTCTGCTGCTAGGTGGGAGGTGTCCCCTGTCAGTGGTTCCTGAGCCTCCACTCATCTTGTGGAGGCCCAAGCCTCTGCCTGCTGCTGAGTTGCACTTTCTCAGAGCCAAGCCAGAACCCTTCCCCAATGCCTTTTTTGCACTGTTACTGGATTCACAGTTACAGCATAGCTGTGCTACCTCAGATCAAGCAATGCCCAGTCTTAACAAAGAACTATAAACATTCTGATCTCTTCAGGGATTGGGTTTCTATACTGCCAGGCTAGGGAAAGGGTGGACTTGGAATTCAAATTGGCAGGAAAAATATTTGTTCAACTTTCATGCCAGACAAGAGAATGCCCAGGCTTATAGCAAGGACTCTCTGGAGAAGAAGCCTGAGCTTCCAGCAACTCGCTCCCATGGGGTGAGCAAAGAGACCTCAGTTCACCACTCACAAGTAGAGATCCCACAGCAAGCAAGCAAGCAACTCTTGAGGGAGGGGATGGACATGCATCCTCTTTGGAGTGGGTTCTGTAGCTGAAATTTGTTTCCTTGGAGTCACAGCTTGCCTCAGCAGAGAAGATGTGCAATTATCTCTTCTCTCAGCTTGGCTCTTACCCTTTAGCTTTGCTGGGTTCTTTCTGGCCATTATCTCTCCCTCTGGATGGGTGCTTCTGTTGAAAGCTGGCTTCGGTTGGCTATTATCCCCCACTCCCCTTTGCTCTTATTAAATGTAAAAATTGGAGTTAGGGAAAATAGCCAACCCAAGCATTTAGTAGAACATGAGGCACATTGAAACAAAATGAACAAACAAACAAACTTATATAGACACACAAACACACAAACAGACCCAAAAACAATCAAAAACAAACAAACAAAATACTTGAATAGCCTGATATAAACACTCTCAGCAACCATAAGAAGAAGGAAAGGGCTCGGCGCCCAAACCCCAGGGCACCAGCCACACACATCTGACAGGTTCAAACCTGGCTCAGGGCCCACCAAACAACAATGACAACCACAACCAAGATACAGCCAGGTACCGTGGTGGGGGCATGCAGCCCCAGCCACCTGGGAGGCTGAGGCAAGAGAACCATTCAGCCCAAGAGAGTTAGAGGTTGCCACCAAGGGGACATAGTGAGACTCTGTCTAAAATGTGAGGGGGGGGGGGATAATTAAAAAAAATTGAACAATCACTTCTACAAGAAAGAAAAAAGGAAAAACGCAAAAAAAGCACAAAGAAAAAGCAAAGAAAAAAGCAACAAAATTATACATACACACACACACACACACACACACAACTATATATATGCCATAGGAATCAACTTTAGTAAGAATATATTTATGTTGCAACATACTTTCTGGACACCACGTGGTGCCATGAGTGGTTCCCACGCTTATACGTATTTTCTGGCTTAGACTGTTCTTGGTGCCTGCCCGGTAACATACTTGGTGCTAGACCCCACCAAACTGTGATTCCACCAATCTCAAAATATCTGCACAAGCAGGTTTCACAAATTCTCCCTGCAACAGTTTCCATAAAGTGCAGGACACCCTGTGCCAGTTCTAAGTGTGGGACAACTATCTGCTGGTAAGACTCAAATTGCTACATCTGGCCTGTGCAGAAAGATGCCTGTGGCAACCACCATCTCCCAAATTTTAAAACAATGGCCTCTTCTTATCCAGGATCTTTCCTGTCTGAGTTTCTCTCCCGCCGCCTAACCAGGTGGCGCAATACCAGATGGCACTCCTGCGGCCTAAGTCCTCTTGGGAGCCCACACTTCACCAATCTTTCCACACAACACCTAGTTTCCACATGAACTGGGAATTGTATTCCACTGTGGAGGGCTGGTTGCTGCTGCCGCCCACCACCGCTGAGGCCACAGCACAGAAACTTTCCTGGCAGTCTTCACAGCCCCAGATTACACTCCAAGTCCAGTAATCCACCACCCCACTGCACACCCTAAACTGCCACTCCACACCAAAATTCCATGCCAGGAATTATCTAGCCCACTCACTCTCACCTGTTGTTACAAGAGAGCTGAGCTAAACTTCCTTCCCATTCTCCATCATGCTCTGCCTCCCGAGACTCTGTCTCAAAAAAAAAACAAAAAACATTCAGTTGGGGGAAAGACTCCCTATTTAACAAATGGTGCTGCATGAACTGGCTGGTCACCTGTAGAAGACTGAAACTAGACCCACATCTTTCACCATTAACAAAGATTGATTCTCACTGTATAAAAGATTTAAACTTAAGACATGAAACTATAAAAATACTAGAAGAGAGTACAGGGAAAACACTTGAAGAAATTGGCCTGAGAATATTTTATGAGGAGGACCCTTTGGGCAATTGAAGCAACACCAAAAACACATTACTAGGATCTGATCAAACTCAAAAGCTTCTGCAAAGCCAAGAGCACAGTAAGTAAATAAAACAGCCCTCAGAATGGGAGAAGATTTTTGCAGGATATGCTTCCAACAAAGGTCTGATAACTAGAATCCACAGAGAACTCAGACTAATCAATAAGAAAAAAATTAATGACCTATTTCTATTTGGGCAAGAGATTTGAACAGAAACTTCTCTGAAGAAGACAGGCACATGGCCTACAAACACATGAAAATATGCTCATCATCTTTAATCATCAGAGAAATGCAAATCAAAACCACTTTGAGATATCATTTAACTCCAGTAAGGTTAGCCCACATTACAAAAATCCCCAAACTACAGATGTTGGCATGGATGCAGAGAGAAGGGAACACTTCTACACTGCTGGTGGGAATACAAACTAATAATGACATTTTTGGAAAGAAGTTTGGAGAATACTCAAAGAACTAAAAGTAGACTTACTGTTTGATCCTGCAATTCCTCTACAAGGTATATACCTAGATGATCAAAACTCATTTTATAACAAAGACATTTGCATCAGAATGTTTATTGCAGTCCAATTCATATATTCCAAGACATGGGAATAGCTCAAGTGCCCATTGACCTATGAATGGATTCACAAATTGTGGTATATGTACACCATGAAATACTATGCAGCCATGAAAAAGATGGAGACTTCACATCTTTTATGTTTGCCTGGATGAAGCTGGAACATATTCTTCTTAGTAAAGTATCTCAAGAATGGGGGGGGAAGTATCCAATGTATTCAATACTACTGTGAAATCAATATGTAATCATCTACACATTCATATGAATGGTAGAACATAACTATAGTCCAGAAAATAGAAGGGAAAAGGAGAGAGAGGGAAGGTGAGGTGGAGGAAGGAGGGTGTTTGAGGAGACCTCACCTAATGTGTATGAAATGGTACATTTCAAAACTATTAAGAAAGTAATGGTACATTTCAAAACTATTAAGAAAGGAGTATAATTGTGATGGATGTGTTAATCAGTTCAATGTAAACATTTCACATTGTATATCAAATAAGTTCACTGAACTCCATGAAAACATCGATGTACACAGTTATGTTTTAATAAAAACAAAAATAAAAATAAATAAAAAATGAAAAATAAAAGATTTTCTTTCCCTACTACTCTATAATGTAAGGTTGTTAAAATTAATTGTTCATAATTATGTTCATATTTCTGGGCTCTCTATTCTGCTACAAAATGTGTCTATCTATCCTTGCGCTAATACAACTCTTTGAATTGTTATATCATTGTATTAATTCCTAATATCTAATAAATGAAGCCTCAAAGCTTGTTCTTTCAGAGGTCGAGAATATTACTGGTTCTTTGTATTTCTATACAAACAATGAAAATAGTTTATAAATTTATTTTTAAAAAATAACACTGTAGAGATTTTGTTTGGGCTTGTGTTGACTATATGCTGTAATTAAGATTTTGATTGGTCTTGTATTACTATATAATTTTATGAAAATGAATCTTCTCATCAATGAACATAGTATCACTCTTCATTTATTTAGATTTATTCAATTTCTCTCAATAAAATTTAGAAATTTACATAAAATGTTAGTACATACTTTTGCTGTATTTGTTATTAGTAATATTTTAAAACTATTATAAGTTGTGCTTCTTAAAATTGAATTTTCTAGTTTTTATCGATATTTTTAATATAGTTGACTTGACTTCTATGTGTGATACTTTTTGGATACTAATTCTAACAATTTATCCATAGATCTTATGGGTTTTTCTACTTTATGCCATTTTATCAATTTGCTCAATATGACTTTTTTTTAATTTTCCATTTTGTATATCTTTTATCTTTTTTATATTTCTTGCTGAACTGGTTATGGTCTCTTAATAAAAGGTTTTCTGTGTGTGAGTTTGCTTTTATGTTTTGGTTTTAATAGTGGTTTTCTCAGAGGGAAAACTTTAAGTACTTCATAATAAGTCTTGTCATTATTTTAACTTTACAGTGATAAAAACTTTATCAGTTTATAAAATTTCCCTTTCATTATTAGGTCCTTAAGAGTTTTTAATCCTGGATGGACATTGAATTTTATCAAATGATATACAGTATGGACTGATGTGATCATAGATTTTTTTTTTACAATCTGTTAATATGATAAACTACAATAACTAATTTTCCAATGTTAATCTCACTCTCTTAGAATAAACCCAATTAAATTGGAGACTGTTAGAAAACAAAATTTTGAACAAACTGGGATTAAAGATCTAATTGGCATTTATTAGAGATACATAAACCAGGCAATATCTTATCTAAAGATTTAGATAAGGCAGCAGATTGGTTGACATTCAGTAATTTAAGTTTACTGTCTTGTAAGGGTTAAAGCCCAGAAGACTTTCTCATTATGCTAAACCAGGCTTGATAAGGGATTTGACTATCATCTCTGCCCTGATGTCCTGGGGATATGAACTTTTAGCATTAGTGACTCCATTTTGGTTTGATCTGTTGGGACCTAGTGCCGGAGCTTAGTGCAAATTATCAGCCTCCAGTAGATTCTATTTAACAAGATAGACAGATGTATATTGCTGAACTCAATTTGCTAATATTTTGTTTAGGATTTTTATATCTATATTCATAAGTAAATTTGGTCTGTAATAACTCTTTTCAAAATTTGTCTTAAGATTTGGTATCCATATTATGTTACCCTCATACTACCTAAGGAGAATAGCAGAATATAACAGAATATAAATTTGTTGTTGTTGTAAGAGTTTGTAGGGATTACAATTTTTGAACATGAAGGCCTAGGACATTACTGAACACCAGTGTAGACTTTGTAAACATTGTACACTTAGGCTACACTAAATTTATAAAACAAAATTGTCTTTATTCAATAATAAATTAACCTTAGCTTACTGTAATGGTTTTTCCTTTATAAACTTTATTTTTTTTTACTTTTGACTCTTTTGTGATAGGACTTAATTTTATATTTTTTTCTTTATATTCTAGTCCTATAAGCTTTTTATATTCTTAAATTTTTTTATTTTTTTACTTTTTAAACTCTTTTGTAAAAATCTAAAACAGAAACACACACATTACCCTAGATCTACACAGGGTCATGATAATCAATATCACTGATTTCACCTCCACATCTTGTTCCAGTGCAAAGTCTTTAGGGGCAATAACCCATGGAGACTTTTCATCTCCTATGATAATAACAAGGAGCTGCCTGAATTTACATTTAATTATTTTAATAAGTAAGAGTACACTCTAAAATAATTACTAAAACTATAACATAATAAACAGTAGGAGATAGGAATTTTTCTGTTCCATTAAAATATTACATTACTGCTGTCATATATATGGTCTACTGTTGACCAGAATGTAGGTAGATGGCACCTGAATGTATTTACCCAACTTTGAATTACCTCAAATATCCATTTGAAAACATTTACTTATTTATTTGTCTGTTTAGAAACAGTCTCACTCTGTCACCCTGGGCAGAGTGCCACGGCATCATCATAGCTCAAAGCAACTTTAAATCTTTGGGCTCAAGGAATCCTCTGGCCTCAGCCTTCCAAGTAGCTGGGACTATAGGCACCCACCATGATATCCAGCTAGTTTTTCCTTTTTTAGTAAAGATAGGGTCCATTCTTGCTCAGACTGGTCTTGAACTCCTGAGCTCCCAGCAATCCACCTGTCTCAGCCTCCCAGAGTGCTAAGATTACAGTCATGAGCTATCATGCCCAGAGAACATTTTCTTTAGACATTTGCAACATTCCTAAGTATGAGTGTTCTGTAGCTTATATTGTCCCATTTCAGTTTTAAGGCTATGTTAACTTCATAAAAGATTTTTAAATAAATGAATATTTTTGTTTTTATAAAGTGATTTTTTTTCCTTATACTCAGCAATGGGATTGCTGGATCAAATTTTAGGTCTACTTAAGTTCTTGGAGTTATCTCCATACAACAGTCAATAGAGGTTGTACTAGTTTGCAGTCCCACCAGCAGCATAGAAGCAGCTGTACTCTAATGTTTATTGCAGCACAATTCACAGTCACTACAAAATGGAAACAACCTAAGTCCACCAATACGTGAATGGATTACAGTATATGCATACTATGAAATACTACTCAGACATTAAAAAAGACAATCCAGTACCTTTTGTGACAACATGGATGAAACTGGAGACCATTCTTCTAAGTGAAACATCACAGGAAAGAGAAACAAACACATGTACACAATACCAGTTTGGAACTGATCCATCAAACCTAAGTACACATATGGAAGTAAATCTCAATGAAAATTAAACTGGGGTGAGGTGAGGAGAAGAGATGGATAAATTCACACCTATTGGGTACAGTGCACATGGTTTGTGACTGGGGAGCATGCCTATAACCTTGACTCAATTTGTGCCAAAAACAAAGTATATAAACAAAACACACGTACCCTCTAATATTCCAAAATAAAAAACATAAATATTTTCAATCTTTTATTCATATTTTATGCCACAGAACAACTTAAATGCTAAAATACCATAAGAGTTTTCTATTTGTTAAAGATTTAGTAGAATTCACCTATAACAATTTATGGTCCATAGTTTTATTAAAGGAAGCAGCCCTTTGAAGCCATTACCATTTTCTCCCTGTGGTATGTGATTTGCTTTGATTCTATGTTTCAAAGTCAGTTTTGGTAAATTAATTTATCATCATTGTCATATCCTTTCATTATTCTTTAAGCTAAAAATAATCTCATAGAAGAACAAAAATGCTATCTTACTCATGTTTATCATTTGCATAAAACGTTTTGCTATCTTTTTTCTTCTTTCATCATCTAAACCAAACCTATTTATGTTTAAGTTTTATAAAAGAATTGGCTCTCAGCTTAACAATATTTATGATATCCTTTCCCACCCCCTCTATTTTAGTCTATTGACTTCTGCTTTCTAAATGCTTTTAACATGTTGATTTGTACATGATTAATTTATTTTTATTTGTTTCTTAATAATATATTTATGTAAAGACCATGAGTAACAAAAAATAATATATGACATCTTGGTACAAAATAGATAAATAGATAAAATAAAGATTATAGGTAAAATTGAGCCCTATGTCAGGAATTCTCCCATAGGTTCTGATATATGATGCTGCATCATTTATTTTTCTAGATATTTTATAACTTGATTTTAAAGTCTTCTTTGACACAAGTTGTTTAAAATGATATTTTAATTCATTTTATATAATAATGCTTAAGATATATTACTTAAGAAATTATTTCATTTCTTTTTATTGATAAAACAGAGATATTTGTTGTTCATGTCATCTCATTTTACTTTAGTATTTTTGTTTGGAATGCAAATGACTGGAAGAGTCCATCAGACAGAATGGAAGAGTGTAAATTTAATGGCAAAGAATAAGAAAACTTTTGAAGACAGCTACACAGAGCAAGAGCAACCAAAGAACACCCCTTGTTTCCAAGGCTCCCATATTCCTGCAGGTGAATAAAGCTGTTTGGAACACCACCTACATGGAATAAGCATTTCTCCTACAATTTTGAGAGTGAGTTTTCCCTCTGCCATAGCCTCCCAGGCTAGATACCGTATATACTCGAGTATAAGCCGAGTTTTTTCCACACAAAATTTGTGCCGAGTTCGAGTTTTTGGCCACAAATTTTGTGCCGAAAAAAACTCGGCTTATATTCGAGTATATATGGTAATCTGGCTACTTTTCTGACCATTCACCAGGTACAAGAAACTGGTAAGAAAAATAGCCATAGAATAATCTTCAGCATTTAGGGAGCAAAGCCAGTTTCCCAGGTACATCATCCCTCAGCCAAGTCAAACCTAAGGCGTACCTGTGCTCTTTAATGATTTTTAACTTTGAATTCTGCTTTGTCTAAATTCTTTTTGTTTCCTTTTTTGCTTCTTTTTTACTTCTATATTTGCCTTTTACATCCTTATCAATTTTTTAATATTTTGACTCTTGTTTACCATGATGTTTTGCATGTTATTATTAAAAATACCAAGATACTGAATTTTCTTTCTTTTTTATACCATTCTGATTATTTGATATAGAAATACATTAAAATTTATTGAGATAATTAAGAGACCAAGTTTTATTCACTCCAACTTATTTACCATTTTACATTTCTTTGTTATTGAATATATTTTATTACTTTCTATTCTTTGCCTTTCAGTAATTTTGCTAGCTTAGTCAACTTCTCTTCATTTCCTCTCCCTTTCTTTTCTTCCTATTAATTTTACAGTACTTCTATGCATATTAATTTTGCCAACAACCATAATTAGGACTGTATTACTGCATTATTTTATCAAAGTTAAATAATAACTATGGTCTTTCTTTAATATCTTTTGATTACTCTCTCTCACATAATGTCACTGAGCTAAGCATTTTAGAATCTAGATTTCCCATTAGAGCCATCTGAGATAAAAAAAAAAAAAAAAAGGATTTCTCCTCCTGCTCCAAAAAAAACATGTAAATGCTAAAGAATAAAATGATTGATTTAAAAAAATAACTAGAAATTATTGATGTAAAGGAAGGTGCCTAAAATGAAGACAGAATACAGTCAGATTCTTTTGTTTGACAAAGTCAAGGAGCTCATGGTAGTAGAGAAACTGCTTATAGCCCACAAAGCTGAGGTTTCAACACCCAGCCGGGGAGGCCTGTTCCGGGCACAGGCTCACTGTGCCTGATGAGCAGCAATCACAAAGGCCAGCCCTTGTCTCTGAAATAGGGAATCAAAAGCTCTACCTACCTGCTTGAAGAAGGAAGCTGAATGCTTCTTTCTTCTCAGGGACATGGATAAAAATAGATCCATCTGTTAGAAATTAAAAACCCAAGAAGATTCCTCTACTGCAGAACTTCTTGAACTGTATACAAACCACCTGGGGATCTCATTAAGATTTAGGCCTATATTCAGTAGGGCCCAAGATTCTACATTTCTCGCAGGACTTCCACATTTTAAGTAGCAAGTGTGGGTCTGAGTGAACACTATTCTTGGGAGATGGGGACTTCAAGCTAAGAAATTACTATGAAAGCTAACCTGTGACTGGCAAAACCTATGGAAACAAATGTCAAACCACCCTGTAGGGCACAAAGGATGTCCGTTGCAAACATTCTCCTCCTCCAAGTTGAATTCAGAGTCAAAATAACAAATCACAGCAAGAAACCAGTGAGCAAGGCTAAGAAATGAAGAGTGGAGATTTAAGAACTTGGATAATAGAACACAATGCACAATATCTTTAAAAAGTATTTAAAAATTCAGAGACCTGGCTGTGCACAGTGGCTCTCTCCTGTATTCCAAGCACTCTGGGAGGCCAAGGCAGGAAGATTGAGACCACCCTGAGCAAGAGGGAAACCTGGTATCTACCTCAAAGAGAAAAAATTAGTGGTGTGTGGCGGTGTGTGTACCTACAATCTGAACTACTCACGAGGCTGAGGCAGGAGGATCATTGAGCCCAAGAGTTTGAGGCTGCAGTGAGCTAGGATGATGCCATTGCATTCTACCCAGGGCAACAGTTTGGGACCTTATCTCAAAACAAAACATAACAAAATTCAGTGGACTAAAGGAAGTAATAGGAATACAAGGCAACTAAAAAGTTGTATCATAAAAATAAGATAATTTGATTAAAAGCAAGTACAAGTTTCAGCAATGTCCAATATAATCACTGAAAATATGTGGGATTTATGCTTGGACTTTACATCCTCATTCAAAGAAATCAAATATTAAATTAAATTCATGAAATAGTCAGGAAAATTTAATGTGGAATGGTTATATTATCATTAATTTTAAGTATGAGAATGGTGTGCACATTGAGGCCTTAAAAGTTTCAAACTATATTTTGAAATATTTATAATGAAAACTCTGTGATTTGGGGGTTTGCTTTAAACTACCCCAGTGAAGAGGAAAAAAGAAGTTTAGGATCATACATACAGGGTCTTGAATCCAAGCTGAGCTGTGTTTAAAAGTAGACCTGGAATAAAGGTCATAAACATAGAGGTGGGAAGGACGAAGGCTGGGGTCCTCTGGTTAGCAATTAGTACTTCACAAAGGTGAAAAGAGGTGCTGTGTAGCTGAGACAACCAGGTAGAATTCCTCAGAAAGGTAAATTCAAGGTGGCAATGAGTAAGTCTTTTGGGTTAGCCAATCTTATTCTTGGTCCTTGGTGTGCTCTTGGCTGAAGAATGACTCAAAAGGGAAACAGAGTTTGTTAAGGAAGGATGAGATAGGTTTACAGAACAGGATCAAGATAAAGGTACACAGAGCAAGACCCCTATATAGGTTTGTAGATACATTCACCACAGATGACAAATGGGCCCATCATAGTAACAAAATAGGCTTTGATTATGGTTCAGGTCATGTTTGATAGTGTCGGGATTGTGCCCTTTTTGTGGTTCAGTTGTAGACATAGAACCACTTTAATGGACAGATGGGAGTTACATCACCTGAGTCTTACCACACATGCAGACTTCCCATAAGCCTCTCTGAAACCCAGTGGGGGTTGGGGGGGGAGAAACACAATGTAGATTTAACCTAAAGATATGATAATTAGCCTTAAGGTTGTTTTGGGTTACCTTCCAGACCCTATCGTACCATGCTGTTGGGCCTGCAGCAAGGGAGTTCTCTCCATTCTTTTGCAGTTGTCACACTAAGTTCTGCTTGGTAGATTGGGAGGGTGGTCCCTCCTCCCCAGGTGTGTGCAATTGCTCTGGGTAGGGTCAAGGTGAACCAGCACCAAGTCAGCACCTGCCTTTGTCCCCCAGAAGAGCCAGAGGTCCTAACTGTGTACCAAACATGTCAATAGAATTCCATGGAAGATACTATCCATAATTGATTATAGCATCCAACAAAGATAGCACAGTGACAAATTATGTGTAAGAACTGGTAGTAAAATGCAATCTCAAAATCTTATTTTTCCAAGTATATACTTTTCTCTGTGAAATAGTATAGGCAAGTAATACAGACAGTGAAGAATGGCTTTGTGAGCATATGTCATAACATGTAGTTGTCATTATTATGTAGAAGGTCTGGTAATTTAACAAAGAAGTTAGCTAATGGGTATTTAAGTTCCTACATGCCCTGGAGTGTTGCTGTCCACTGGCTTAGTCACAGACACTGAGGTAGACACTGTAGATGAAAATGATTTATTAAGGGATGGCTAGTGTTCGCTCAGGCACAGCAGCAAATGGATATTCTTATATACCCCAAATCATCAGCTAGAAATAATCCAAGAACAAGGGAGACAAAAGGTAAAGATGCCTTATTAGAGTTAATCCAGTAAAGTATGTACACACCTTTCTAAACCAAGAATATCTTGTTTAGAGATAAACAACAATGGAGATGAACCACACAAAGGGCTGGGTTGTCTGTTCTGTATGCCTACTTCTCTATTAGACTAACTGAAAGTTTTTGTGTAAATAGAGATAGGGGATTAAGTGCAATCCATTGCCTGAGGCAGATGCTCTGTCTCCAGCTAAGACCTGGAGAGAGCCCTCCAGGATATTATTTCCTTAAAGGCGTGACTGCCTGCATTTTTTTCAGCAAAGCCGCTTATGTGAGCTGGGGGAGAATATCCCCCAAAACGCATACCTAGCCCAAGTACTAGAAATGTCCCTTCTCAGGGTCTTGTAATTTCAAGGAGCACAAATGAGACTAATTCACCTACAAGGGTGCAGTGGACTGTACCCCTTCACTGGAGTCCTTTGTTTCACCATTTCACTGGAAAATAAAACAATAAGTCAATGAGGATACCTTTGGGGAAGTAAAAGGGAAAAAAAGCAACTATTTGTAGCTTGCATAATCAGTGCAATGATTATTTTATATAACATAAAGTATAAGGTAGGTTGATGCAGCTTAGCTGGCAGCATGATGCCATTTGGAGTCTGATGATTTCCATTATCTGGGTTGCCATCCTCACCAAGTAGGCATTTCCCCTCCAAGTTTGCCTCTTAGGGTCACCAAATAACTACTACTATTCCAAGCAACACATCCTTACTTCACAGTGTACAAAATGAAAAAGTAGGAGAGGGATCTTTCCCTCTCTCTCTCTCTTTTTTTTTTTTTTTTTTTTTTTGCAGTTTTTGTCTGGAGCTGGGTTTGAACCTGCCACCTCTGGCATATGGGGCTGGTGCCCTATCTTTTGAGCCATAGGCACTGCCCTTTCTTTTCTTTCTTTTTTTTTTTTTTTTTTTTTTAATATCCTTCTCTTTTCATCAGAGAGGAGAGTCTTTCCCAGAAGTCCCTGAAACTATCCTGTGTGTCTCATCAGATGAGACTTCAGAACTTGTCATCCATCCATCTCTATACCAGTTGCTCGGCAAAGGGTAATAGGATCAATCTGCTTGGTCTAAATCAGTTATGGTTCATCTCCAGCTTGGAAAGCGTGGCTTTCTGGGAACACAGTTTTCCCTGATGCCTTGACATAACTGGCCTTCTGTTTACTAAGGGAAGAGAAAAATGGCTATTGGCTAGGAAACCAACATTGTCTGCACCCATCTGATACTCATTTAAACATTTTTAATTTCTAATTTTCTCTGATAAGTCTATTTCACCTGCTTAAGGTGGAGGTGGGGATTCTATGAGGGTGACGAAGAGCATAAAACCTTGGATTTGTATGACAGACACATTCCTATCTGATGTCCCAATATGCCTTATACCATCTCTTAAGTGAGATTTGCATGTCATCAACTCATAGCATAGGAATGAAAAAGAATGTATAAATTTTATATTTCTGAAATGACATAGACAAAAGAAAAAATATTTTAGAACTTTTTTTAGGACAAATGCCAAAGTATAGATGTGATATTGCCTAAATTTTGGGCAATCCTTTTCATTCATATATATATATATATATATATATATATATATATATATATATATATATATATCTTCTTTTATCCTTCTGATGAGTTAAATTTTTTAAAAATGAATTTACTAAGAATATTTCAAGCTTTGACAGCCACCCAATAGCTGTCCAAATCATAATGCTTGAGAGTTAATCTAACAAGAAATGAAATTCTGGTGACAAATCATGAGCCTACTAAAGATAATCACTTTATTAAAGTAATGTGTCAGGCTAGGTTTTCTGCCTTCTCTCTACATATAATCTATAGGAAAGTGTAATATTAAGAAACTTAAGAAAGTCAATTTGACAGGTTATAGTTAGGGAGGTTTCAGTATTTTTTTGTTTTCTTTTTGTTTTCCAGAGAACACTAGTTTTGAGAACTATAATGCACTATCAAGGAAAAAGAGAAGGCTTTCAGCTGACTGCCGTCTCTACCTCTTCATGTATGTGTGCGGTTTCCTTTTATTCTAGACTGAGTCAGATGTTTCTTCTCAAAAGTCAAAGAGTCTCAGAGTCTCACAAACGCTGCATGAATCGGTCAAGATAAAAGTGCAGGCCTGACCTTGGCATTCTGTCTCCTTTAAGTCTCATCACAAATTTAGATTTGGCTACATTTTTTTACTTTGTTGAGGTACGCAATAAGGAAATAAATTTTCAGATCTAGGAGAAAATAGAACAGGTGGCTGTTGTTTCTAAAGCTAGAATATGTGTAGGCTGTAGATGGAGTTCAAGCAGAGGATGTCACTTGGAACGTGAGGTAGGTTTGGGGGAAAGCTGCAGGGGTACCTAGCACATGGCAAGTCAACAGAAGAATTGATGGAAACCCTACAGGGCATATTTCCATAAATCCACTTTATCAAGATTTTGTGGGCTCAGTACTGTGAAGTTTTGAGATGAGGGACACATGTGAAAAGATTCATATTTGGATGTTTTCAATTATCACTGTGGTCAAACAACAATTGTAAATTCATTCTGAATGTGTATGACTACCTCCACCTTTTAAACATAAAATGCTCCTTGAACATGCACAAATATTTGGAAAAATGAAAAAAATGGTATTTCATGGTTTTGGGAGAGGGTTAAAAACTAAAATAGAAAAACTGAAGTTACATGTCCATTCTCTTTGATTTTTACAACAGCCTTGTGAAAAGGGGAAAGTGGGGTTTTGAACGGTTAATTGACTTTTCCGAAGTTATAGCTGAGAAGGTTTTAGGTCAGAAACTAGATGATTCTTCAGTTTAAAGCCTTTCCAACCTCAGGTCCAGTGCATTTTCTATTTTACACAACACTGCGGAGTTGGTATTTTAACATAAATCATTTTAGAAAAGTGCACTGGTTACACAGAGCACGGCCAGAAAAATGGCACCAGGAGTTTTCTAAATTGAATCTCCCTGCTCCCAACTAGTTAAGTGACCAAGCCAAGTAGGAAGGGCCCTCCCCCACCCATCCATCTCTATCTCTATGTACTAGCTTCCTTTTATTATTTATTTTGATTTTTTCAAGAGAAAGGTTCATATATAAATGCATTTTCTCATATACATATAAATTTCAGGAAGATAATTACCTCTGTTCACTTTAAAGGGGTAACATTTTTTTATTTCTTTGGAGTGGCCATCCCTTTCCTTATCTCATCAGAGTAAACATATGACTAGGGTGTTGTACCTTTGGAGACTTTTCTATTAACAATAACAATAATAAAAGAAAGCTATAATTAAAAATGTGTGTTTTTGTTAGGTAGGTACCTCCAAGACTCTCCTAAAGGCCACAGTGGGCACCTTGCTTTGTTGCTGCCTCCAGCAATTGCGGCTTCTGGGTAGAAGGACAAGGGTGGGCCCTGTTCTAGAGCTGCCCAACCTTAATTCTGTCCCAATCAACTTATAAAGCAAGACCCCAGACCAAAGCTTTTTTTTTTTTTTTTTTTTTTTTTTTTGGTCACAAAAAGGGGCCCATTTTTTGTCTATGGCAAACTTATCTTGCTCTGTAAATATATTTTGTGCTCTTGCTCTTGCTGTATAAACCTATCTTTCTTTTCCTCAATAAACCTCATTCTGTGCTTGCCTTGCTTTGGTGGGTCTGGTCATTCTTCAGCCAAGAGCCATGAACACAGACAACTGCCTGAACCCCACATTTTCATTTAAAAAAAAATACTCAAATAAGAATCCAAATCTCCAAAAGCAATGACAATCAGAGATTTCAAAACAGTAGTGATGTTGAAGCTCTACATTTATCAGAGATAAATGAGCTAAAACATTTACAAAAATTACAGTCCCACTTTGGTCTTTTTATTTCACTTTTTTTTTTAAGGATAAGATTCATTAATTGTTTCATATGCTGATATAGGTTTTGTGCTCAAACAAAGGAGATAATTTCAATAAAAAATGCACTACAATCATGCAAATTTCCTGGTTTTTATATATGTAAATCTTACACACAACAGAGACCATTTCACTAGGTCAGGGACTTACCCCAGGGGTGTCTGGCAGGAAAAGGAGGTGTCAGCAAACCTAAAATTGAAATTTTAACATAGAATTAAGACACATTTTGAAATTATTTAGGAAGGCAAATTATTCCTTCTAAGGGAACAAGCAAAAATTACTGTTATCTTCTCAGAGAGTAGAAGGCACAACCTTAACTTGGTAGATGATGATGTCACTAACCTGTCCTCAGGGCCCGGAAAGAAACTCTTAAAAGGGGAATTCAATCTTTCCTTAAAAGTTCCCTTTACCTTTATGAGGGAACAATATCTCAGTATAGAGAAAAGCAAGGTAACCACATGCTCCTTGAGGTGCAAGCAGACAGGTACTTATATAATATTTTGTTAAAGATGCTGAGATCCCAGTGAAGCCTGAGAGTTGAGAATTAATTACAGGTAACTCCAGGAGCAGAGGTGGGTAGGTGTAAATCAGGGCCCAGCAGAGAATGTTGAGGACCATTAGTGAGACATATATGTCAGAAGTCATGGATAACTAGAAGCAAATCGTTTTTTCTTCAAATAAATTACAGAGCATTCAAGGTTACCCCTATGAAAAGGGTTTTCTCACTGTCCTTCATTTCAGTTTGTTTTCTAAGCAGGCACAGAAATGAATGAAAAATACCTAGCTTCCTGGATGATAGTTTTCAATTTGGGGAATTCTACAATCCCTGCGTTGCAAGTACTCATGCCCACCCCAAAACGCATGCGCAGAACGGCCAAAGCCCGGGCCAAGTTTGAGACAAGTTCAGAGTGGCCACCTGCAGAGTGTAAGCTCTTGATTAAAGGAGGGAGGATGAAGAGATTAAGGTCTCAATTGTGTGATTTAACAAAACACTATGGACAAACCACCTCCAAGTATCTTCTATTCCCACACTCTATGTGGAAGCTCACCGGTAATTTCAAAAATTCTGATAAGTAATAAATTAATCCTTGCACACCTAAGGATTTGAAAGTGGATGAGTCTGGTCATTATTCAGCCAAGGGCACACCAAGAACTGAGAACGCTGACAACTGTCTGAAACCCAACATTTCCATTTTTAAAAATACTCAATGAAGTAAAAATCTAAAACTCCAAAAGAAATAACAGTCAGAGATCTTAAAACAGTGTCAAGGATGAAGCTCTGTATTAAAAATAGCATCATCAACAACAACAACAAAAAACTATCCGCTAAATAGTAAAGCATGCCAAAGATACCCCAGGGCTAGGGGCAGTAGAAGTAGGAGAGGAGTAGGAGAAGAGTAAATGCTTTTCATAGGTCCCACTCTACAGGAGGAGGAGGCTGATGACAGAGAAGCAGAGTGTGGATCCAGAGGTTAGCAGGTATTTTGTACAGAACTTATGTGGAATCTTCTCCACCTCGCTAACAGAACAGGGAGGGGAGTAGTAACCATTATTGGAATGAAAATATACAGACAGTAGGCCCTCTGAATTAAAAAAGGAAAATTTGAACAAACAGCATCTTGAGAAAACAAATAAACAAAAACACTAAGAGAATGAACAAAATGCACATGTGCATTTGTAACCTAAATACAGTTAGATTGAAGGGCACAAACCAGAATATTATCACTTACAAGAAACACACATGAAAAAAAAAAAACAAAGGAATGGGAAAAGAGATACTAGATGAAAGTAAACAAAAAGGAATGTTCTGTTTAGGGTTTTTAAAAATAATTTCTCATTCTTTCATATGATACAACATTACTTTTGTAATGCTTTGTTATAAAGATTCTTAGAATTGATTAAAATAGAAACTCTCAAGGTGCAATTCCCAGATCTAGGAACTTGTAAGAAATAGAACTTCTAGTACCTCAGCCCAAACCTAAAATCATAGATTCTGGAGATGAGGCCAATGATTTGCTTTCAACAAGCCGTGTTGGTGATTTCATTTAGTTTAGGAATTTCTTGGGCCTATGAATGTATTAGTGCTTTCACAAGCCTGAAGGCAGCCCTGTGTCAAAGACACAGGGCATTTGGCTTAAGCAGAGGAAAAAAACCTGCCAGGGGCTGGTGAACAGGGTGAAGAAATGAGGGGATATGATGAGCCACTAACTCTGCCTGCAGATAGCTCCCAAAACAAACTTTAAGTGCTTTAGCCAGAGAGAGAAAAAGAAAAAAGAAAAAAAAAAAATTGAAATATTCATCTGCTCAAGAAAGTTACCTAAGACTTTGGGTTCAAACAGTTTGGATTTTAATCCAAGCTGTCATTTATAAGTTGAAATGACATTAGCCAAATGATTTAATTTCTTTAAGCCTTAGTCCCCACATTATAAAATGTAAAAAATAATCTTATCTCAGATAGTTTAGAATTAAATGAGCTAAAGTAATAAAGTGTTGACTAGCCCTTGGGAGCCTTAACACAGGTAGTTGTTATAATAGTGAACACATGACGGCAGCTGGTCTAGACTTAGCTTCCCTCTGCGCTTTGTACGTTTGGCTTTGGAATCCTTAGATCAGGGGTCCTCAAATTATGGCCCACCGAGAATATTTATCCGGCCCGCCCGGTGTTTTTGCCACAGCTGCCTGTCCTGCTTAGTAGCCGACTTGTCCCACCTGGGCTGCAGTGCGCATGTGTGGAATGTGCCCCACACTCCAATTCCCTTCCTACTTTCTGCCTCCACTCCTTCTCTCTGTCTTTCCCCACCCCTCCATCTCACTGTCTCATCTCAGTCTCTGGTGTAATCAGAGGAGTCACCAGGTTGCCTGTGCAGAGCCTGCTGCTGCCTAAGTACCGAGGTAAGAACAAGTTAGAATTTTTTTTTTTTTTAATTAGGTCTTTTTTTTTTTTTTCTTTTTTTTTTCTTTCTTTTAATTTTGCAGTTAGTGGGGCTGATTTTTTGCAGTTAAGGGGGGCTGTTTTTTCTGAAGTTAGGAGGTCTTTTTTTTGCAGCTAGAGGGCACCATTTTTGAAGTTAGAAGGGCCTTTTTTTTGAAGTTAGGAAAGCCTTTTTTTTTCTAGGGGGGTTGCATCAAAGTGATAATGCAAATAGTCAGCGCTCAGAGGTAATGCAAATAGTCAGTGCTCAGTGGTTATGATAATTGTAAGTGCTCAGTGTTAATGCAAATTGTCAGCAGTCAGTGTTATCACAAATAGTCAGTGGTCAGTGTTAATGCAAATAGTCAGTGCTCAGTGTTATCGTATGGGGGCCCCAAACTGGTGTTCTGCCTGGAGCCCCACGGGAACTTAACACATCTTAGTTGGGAAACGAGTAAATGTGTATTTTATATGCTAGTACTAAATATGATGTATATGATGTATAATAAATAAATAAATGACTAATTTTGATGTAAGACATCGAAAGTTTTATTAAAAAATACCCAATAGGTCAAAAGATATCGCAATTTTACGCAAAGCCTAATTTGACGCTAAAATGTATGAAAAATGCCTGCTTTCTTATGCAATTTTGTGCGAAAATGACCCGCATACAATGTGCTAATCCGGCTCTGCAGACAGCCGAAGATTAGGAAACCCAATTTAATTGCCAGTAAGTGCATTTATATTCTGATTGCTATTCAGTTGTGTATGATGTTGTATGTTGTGTGCTGTGTAAGCCCCGGGTCACACTGTTGTGATCTCTGAGCAGTGTGAGTTCAGCTATATGCTTGTACAGCTGAACTCTCATTAGATTTGGAAGAAAAAAGGCATACGTGCCTTCTTTTTTCCTGCAGTGGAATCTAATCACATGGGTCTTTTCTCATCCATGAGATCAGATTCCTGTGTGAGTTCATAGATGGCAGTGCAGTTCCCACAGGGTAGTATGAACTGGAAAGGTGGTAGAGGAACCGGCATCTGTAATCGCGCCTGTTCCTGCATCACACCAGTGTGAGCCTGAGGTAAAAGCAGAGTTCCACCATATGGGCACTGGCGAGGCTGAAATAATGTAGACTAGCAAGGCTGCATTGATGGATGCTGATCAGACTGCATTCATGGGCAGTGCAGTCTCTATGTCTCTGTGTGGGCAAAGTTATTGGTGGTATATTGTTTTTGGAGATATATATATATATATAAATATGTATTTTACTAATAGCAATTTGGAAACCCTAGGAAACAATGATATCAAGAAAGAGAAAAATTGACTCGGAGTGTAGTATATTCAAAGAACAGTGGACTTATGATTACTTTTTCATGCAGTACAAGGAAAGAGCTGTGTGTTTGATATGCCAGAATATAGTGTCTGTGTTCAAAGAATACAATTTGCATTGACAATATCAAACTCAACATAAAGATAAATATGATTGTTTGGTCAGAGAAGTGAGAAAAGATAAAATGTTAAAACTGAAATACACATTAACAACTCAGCAAAATACTTTTGTGAAGCAGAAACAGCTAAATACTTCATCACTGCGAGCAAGTTTTCAAGTTGCCAAGATAATAATATGCATTGGCAGACCATTCGTGGAGGGAGACTTTGTTAAAGAATGCCTTCTTTCTGTAGCCAAAGACATGTGTCCAGAGAAGGCCAATTTATTCAGTACAGTGAGTCTTTCGGGACCCTCACATACACGAAGGATTGAAGAAATGGGAGACAATTTTCATCAGCATTTTCAAAACTCCACTAAAAAACCTTTCCTATTTTTTCCTTGGCACTTGATGAAAGTAATGATGTTCGTGATTCTGCACAACTTCTAATTTTTATTTGTGGTACGAATGACTATTTCAAAGTCACAGAAGAGCTTGCTGCACTGCAAAGCATCAAAGGAACAACTACAGGAGAGGATATCTATGAAAAGGTTTGCCAAACTGTGAATAGTTTGGAGCTGGACTGGGCAAAACTAGCCAGTGTGACAACTGATGGTTCTCCTAGCATGGTGGGATCTAAGAAAGGAGTAATTGCTCGCATTAACCAAGAGATGGACAAACATAACCATTCTCATCCAATAGCCATACACTGCCTCATCCACCAATAAGCACTGTGTAGTAAATCACTGAAGTGGGACTCTGTTATGAAAACTGTGGTATCTTTTGTTAACTTCATTATAGGTAATACACTAAACCACAGACAATTTCAGGAATTTCTGTCTGAGCTAAATGTTGCCTGTAAAGATGTTCCGTACCACACAGAAGTCCATTGGCTAAGTCCAAGGGAGAATTTTGAAACATTTCTATGACCTACTTTCACATATTACAGCTTTTCTCCTTTCAAAAAACAAGTACCAGAGCTCAATGATGCAGAATGGAAATGGCATCTTGCCTTTCTGATAGATGTAACAGAGCTACTCAACAATTTTAATGTGCAACTTCAAGGAAAGGGGAAGCTCATCTGTGATATGCAATCACATGTGAAAGCATTTGAAGTAAAATTAGGCCTCCTCATCAAACAAGTGAAAGAAGAAAATTTCTGCCATCTCCCCACAACTCAAAATCTGTTAGCAGAAAATCCATTGGTTGCATT
>CAUYPK010037644.1:0-52807 GCA_963574355.1 Loris lydekkerianus | reverse complement strand
CTTAAAGAAAGATGGAGACTTTACCTCTTTCATGTTTACATGGATGGAGCTGGAACATATTCTTCTTAGTAAAGTATCTCAAGAATGGAAGAAAAAGTATGCAATGTACTCAGCCCTACTATGAAACTAATTTATGGCTTTCACATGAAGGCTATAACCCAGTTACAACCTATGAATAGGGGGAAGGGGGAAAGGGAGGGGGGGAAAAGGGGAGGTGGGCAGAGGTAGGGGGCTTGGTGGGATTACACCTGCCAAGGTGTGAAACTTAGTAAATGTGGAATGCAAATGTCTTAGCACAATAGCTAAGAAAATGCTAGGAAGGCTATGTTAACCAGTGTGATGAAAATGTGTCAAACGGTCTATGAAACTGGTGTATGGTGCCCCATGATCACATTAATGTACACAGCTATGATTTAATAAAAAAAAAAAAAAAGAAGAAGAAGAAGAAGAAGAAAAAGGCAAGGACAAATAGTGGGACCACACCTAAGGTGCATAATGTAAGGGTACGTGTTGGATCTATTAGCATAGAGTATAAATGTCTTAACACAATAATTAAGTAAATGAGATGAGGTACATATTAACCAGTGTGATGTAACATTCCTCATTCTATATGAAATTAGCACATTGTACCCCATAAAAGCATTAATGTATACATGATCTATGTGTTTACGATTTAACAAAAAAAAAAAAAAAAGAAAGAAAGAAAGAAAGAAGAAAAGAAAGAATGAAAAAGGCAAGGATGCTTGCTTTTACAACTTCTATTCAACACTATACTGGTGTTACACTATGGCTCCTAGCCATTATAATAAGGCAAGAAAAAGAGTAAATGGAATAAAACTAGTAAAGGAAGAAATAAAACTATATAATCATGTATGAGAAAATGTTGAGGAATCTACAAAAACAAATCTGCTAGATATAATAAGAAGCTTTAAAAAAAGCTTTTTAAAATACTTAAAAAAAAGTCACAGAATATAAAGTTAAGATACAAAAACTAATTTTATTTCTATGTACTAATGAGGAACAATTTGAAATGATAATTAAAAATATCACTAAAAATGCATCCAGAGGGAGGGTAAATGGTGGGACTACACCTATGGAGCATATTGCAAGGATGCAAGTCAAATCTATCAAGTATAGAACATAAGTGTCTTAACACAATAATCAAGTAAATGAGGTTTAAGCTATATTAGTTTGATGTAAGCACTCCAAATTGTATAAAAAAGGAACACATTGTACCCCACAAATGCACAAATGTATTCATGATCTATGTGTATATGACTTAATAAAAGGAAAAATTAATAAATAAAAGCAGATAATCTAAGTTAGCTAAAAAAATGCATAAGAAACATGATAAGCTTACGGATAAATTTAAGAAAATATATGCAAAATTATGCACTAAAATAAAATCAAACATTAATAAGAATTAAAAATACCCAAATAAATTTCTTAATATAAGTGTTCATAAACGTTAAAATGCCATGTAGTTAAGATGTTAATGATTTTCATATTGATTTATCAATTCAATAGAATATCAGTAAACATTTCATAAAACTTTTTTTAGAAATCTATTAGCTGGTTTTTAGCCGGGTGTTGTGGCGGGGCACCTGTAGTCCTAGCTACTCGGGAGGCTGAGGCAAGAGAATCTCTTAAGCCTGGGAGTTGAAGGTCGCTGTGAGCTGTGATTCCACAGTGCTCTACTGAGGGTGATAAAGTGAGACTCTGTCTCTAAAAAAAAAGAGAGACAGAGAGAGAAAAGAAATGTATTAGCTGGTTTCATAGTTTACATGGAGATAATGCAAAAGATCTAGATTAACTGAAACAATCTGAATAGAACACAGTTGAATAATTTATACCACAAATATATAAATTCATTTTGAAAGAAAAACCAGAAAGTCAAAAAATAAACATGGCTAATTGGTTTACAACAAAGATGACAAGGTAATTTAATGGGTGAAAATGATAGTCTTTTCAACAGATGGTGTTGGAACAACTGGACATCTCTATGAAAAATCATGAATTATCCTTTGTACCTCATATAACAAAAACATTAAATTGAAGTGTATCTTAGCTGTAAATGTAAAGGCTAAAACTGTAAGGTTTACAGGGAAAAAAGGTTAAGAAAAAATCTTGATGAATTTGGACAAGCAAAGATCTCTTACACAGAATATAAACAAAAAAACAACAACAAAAAGAAAATATTGATTTGCCCTTCATCAAAGGGCACAGACTTCCTGGCTCAGCACCTGTAGCTCAGTGGCTCAGGCCCCAGCCACTTACACTGGAGCTGGTGGATTTGAATCCAGCCTGGGTCTGCCAAGCAACAATGACAACTACAACCAACAAAATTGCCGGGTGTTCTGGCAGGTTCCTGTAGTCCCAGCTACTTGGGAGGCTGAGACAAGAGAATAGCTTGAGCCCAAGAGTTTGAAGTTGCTGTGAGCTGTGATGCCACAGCACTCTACTGACGGTGACAATAGTGAGATGCTGTCTCAAAAAAAAAGAAAAAAAAATGACATCCTGCTATTCAAAAGACACAATTAAGAAAACTAAGTTAAGCCACAGACTTGAAGAATGGGAGAAAATATCCGTAGTGCATGAAGTAGGATACAAGTCCTAAGACATATCCAGAATGTACGTACATTTACAAAGAAACACACACACACTGATGGCCAATACATGGATTGATGTCAAGCAAGTACTCACACAAAAGGTGTCCAACAGCATTAGTTATTAGGAATTGCATATTAAAATCAAATCACATGATACCACCACACCACACCCCAAAAGAACGATTACAATCCATACACGCAATAGAATAATTGCAATTAAAATGATTAGAAATACCAAGTAATTCTGGCAAAGATTAAAAGCAGCTGGAACTAGAAATATAAAATAGTAGAATCACTTCGGAAAATATTCTGGCGGTTTCTCACAAAGTTAAACATGCTACTATTATCACCGTGCTAGCCAATGTTAATACTCCTAGTCATTTATTTAAGAGAAATTAAGATATATTTCAGGAAAGGACTTGTATTAATGTTCTTGGCAGCTTCATTCACAATAACCAAAAAATGAGGAGTCCACATTCTCATCAACAGGAATGGATAAACAAATTGTGGTTTAGCTGGAAAATGAAATAGAAATGAATTACTGATAGACTCATGGGCAGTGGGGAGTTCTTAGAAACACTCCACTTAATAAAAAAATCTAGACACAAGAGAGTACTAGCAGAAATATTCATTTATACAAAGTTCTGGAATAGGACAAGATAATTTAAGTGATAGAAATCAAATAAATGATTTCCTGGGGTGTGGCATATGTGAGGAATTAACTGGAATAAACAATAGGAGACATTTTGCGAGTGATGAGAGTGTTCTATATATTGAACACAGGGATATTCATGTGTAAAATGTCTTAAATTATATACAAAATACAATGACTGTATAACCCAATAAAAGTAATTAAAACAACAGAAGAATAATAAAAAATACAATTTCAAGATAATTATAGTATTTTATTTATATAAAGTTTTAAAAATACAAGTAGTACATATTTTTATAGATGTACTCCTTATGCAGATATAAAATCATAAAATGAAATGTAAGCATTCATGTGAGAATCACAGTTTCCCCTGGCATGAGAAGAATGTAGGTAGGGCGATAGATTGAGATGGAACTGGGGCGGACACAGGGCTTCACATACACTTGTTAATTTTTACTTTAAAATTTAAAATATTATCTGGCAACTGGGCTAGATATACAGATTTGCTAACATTAAGTAATGAATAAAAAATATTGATTATATTGTGCTTTATAGTTTTATTTGTGTTTGAAATATTTAGTAATTTTAAAATCATGATTACATCTTACATTTTAATATGTTATTAAAATAAATGGCATGACAACCTGGCTGGAGCTAGGTTATCTAGGTTGTCAAAGTGTCTGGGTCTCCTGCACGACAGAGCGCCATGTGGAGAAAAACATCTACGTACTTTTGGTAATTACTCCATTCCCAAAGCACTAACAATTGGTGTTTTAAACATTAAAAATAAAACTTGACGTGCTCCAAGTTCTTTCCAGAGAATTCATTATGCTCCTGTTCACTTAGCATTTATAACCGGTCGATTTATAACCAGATGATGAATTCCCTTCCTGGACCCCTTCATTTGAACAGGGAGCTGGTTTCATAGATCTGAGTGTGCTAAATTTACAAAGTTGATGACAGGATTAGCAGGAGCTTTATGTATTGATGTTCTTCCTAAAGAAGATACTTAGAATTGTAATATGAATTATTTTCATAACAGAGACTATTATAATTTTATTTGCCATGATTAACAGCCTTTTTTACTGAATTCTCACCAGGCGCCAGGTCTGAGGACTTGACAAATTTTAATTCATTAATCCCATGACAATTCTTGGAGTGATTATTTGCCTTTTACAGGTAAGTAAGCCAAAGCAAAAAGAGGTTAGATAAATTGTCCAAGGTTATACATGAGATAAGCAAACAATCTTCAACTTGAACACGGGAGGGAAGCCTGGCTTCCCAGCCTGCAAGAGTTTGCCCCCACATACCCTGCTACGGGACACAGACACCACTAGACCCATAATAAGATCTTACCTTCCTGCACTTAGTGCCTCCAGGTGAACTCTAAACACTCTCATTCTCAAGAACAGAAGCTTCTGGATGTTTTCTATCATAGTCTATTTTGTGCACATGAAATTATTCCCAAAACGCAGAGAGTCAGGCACAGTGGCATCCTTTATATTCCAGTATCTCGTCCTCCCCTGTTCCTCACTGCCTTCTCCAACATACATTCGGTCTAAACCACATGGTATTTATCGCTTGCTTGCCTTTCCAACTGTCTTCACTTTGTTGCCAGATGTTTGCTCCTGTCTCTCAGCTCTGACCATTCCACTGATCGGTTCAGTAGATCTTTATGAAACATTGAATTAAATTCATATCTTAAAAGTGAAATTTTCCACAGGATTCCTCTTTTTTTTTCCCCCTTGACCTAAATCAAATCAGACTGCTCACTGCTTGTGAAAACCAGCCCTAAGCATGTTTTATTTATTTATTTATTTTTATTAAATCATAGCTGTCTACATTGATATGATCATGGGGCACCATACACTGCTTTTATAGACCATTTGACACATTTTCATCACACTGGTTAACATACAATTCCTGGCATTTTCTTAGTTATTGTGCTAAGACATTTACATTCCACATTTACTAAGTTTCACATATGCCCTTGTAAGATGCACCGCAGGTGTAATCCCACCAAACTCCCTCCCTCTGCCCACCTCCCCCCCTCCCTCCCCTCCCTTTTCCCCTTCCCCCTATTCTTAGGTTGTGACTGGGTTACAGCTTTCATGTGAAAGCCCTAAATTAGTTTCATAGCAGGGCTGAGTACTTTGGGTACTTTTTCTTCCCACACCTTTCATTATTAACTAAGATAGACTCTCACTGGATTAAAGATTTAAACTTAAGACATGAAACTATAAAAATACTAGAGGAGAGTGCAGGGAAAACCCTTGAAGAAATTGGTCTGAGTGAGTATTTTATGAGGAGGAGCCCTCGGTAATTGAAACAGCTTCAAAAATACACTACTGGGACTTGTTCAAACTAAAAAGCTTCTGCACAAACTAAGCATTTTCAATGCTAGGCTTTGTCTTCCTCAGTAACTATTGGCTTTCTCAGTACCTTTCTGAAGGCATTTTTGTACACTTTTGTCCACTGCCTTTCTCTGTTTACTAGATTGTCAGCTACTTAACCAAGGAGATTTCTCATAATTTTTCCAAGTAGCATTTTAGCATAAGCTCTTACACAGGAGAGAAACAAATGTGTTAAGTTGAAAGTTCCCCTTAGCAAAAGTAAGATGATGTTGCCTGTGTGATAATGTATTTTCCCACCAATTCACACATGCTGAAACATCTTTATAGTCAGAGAGCAAACAAACAGATTGGGTTAAATGTGGGCGAGCAAGGGAAACTGGCATGTAGTAATATATCATTTGTTCTTGATGTTCTTGATGATTGGCTATTTGAAATGAAACCAAGAACTTGAGAGTGTGCAAAAGGGCCTTAAAACAACTGAAAATGACCCAAAAAATTTTGTCCAAAGCAACTCCTTTGGGGGGACTTGCCATCCTCTCAATTTATTCAAGCTCTTCTGTTCCTTTTTATTTATTGTTTCAGGTTAATTGAGGATATAAAGAATTAGGTTACACTGTTTGCATTTGTTAGGTAAAGTCCCTCTTAAAATTGTGTCCCGCTCCCAAGAGGTGTTTCATATACCGTAAGGTAGTGCCCCTTAAGTGGGAGGACCCTCATTCCCCACACTCCTCCCCTTTCCCCACCCCCTCATGCCCCCCCACCTTGAATTGATTTGAGTTTTTCTCTTATGAGGGTATGTATTTGATCACCTACTGGCTTCATATTAGAATTGAGTACATAGGATTCTTGCTTCTCCATTCTTGTGATACTTTACTAAGAAGAAAGTATCCATCCAGGTTAATACAAAAGATGTTAAGTTTCCATCTTTTTAGTGGCTGAATAGTATTCCATGGTATACGTATACCACAGCTTGGTAATCCATGGGTTGGTGGGCATTTAGGTTGTTTGCACGTTTTGGTGATTGTAAATCAAGCTGCAATGAACAGTCTAGTGTAAACGTCCTTATGATAACACGAGGTTTTTTTTCTTCTGGGTATATGCCTAGTAATGGGATTGCAGTATCAAATGGGAGGTCTAATTTGAGTTCTTTGAGGATTCTCCATACTTTTTTCCTAAAGGTTGTATTAGTTTGCAGTCCCACTAAGGCTACAGTAATCAAAACAGCATGATATTGATGCAAAAATAGAGACACAGACATATGGAACGGAATAGAAAACCAAGAGATGAAACCAGCCTCTTATAGCCATCTGACCTTTGATAAACCAAACAAAAGCATACGGGGGTGGGGATGAATCCCTGTTCAACAAATGGTGTGGGCTGAGAGAACTGGACAATCACACGAGGAACTGGACCCACACCTTTTACCACTTACAAAAAAATGACTAACATGACTAAAAATGACCCACTAACACTGGACCCACACCTTTTACCACTTACAAAAAATGACTCAAGATGGATAAAAGATTCAAATCTAAGACACAAAACAATAAAAATCTTAGAAGAAAATGTAGGATAAACTCGTGATGATGTTGGACTGTGCAATTGAGCAAGTTATTAAAAATTATTAATCTAAATAATTTATTATTAAATTATTTATTAATTTATTAATCTAAAATTTTTTGCATTATAGGTACTCCAAAAAACTCGGTTTCCCAGTTCACAACAATCCAGACACAGCAAACCTTATGGCTGTGTTCTGAAATTGTGTGCACCCACCGCCCCCCACACACAACTCCCTATTAAAAAGCACACGTACCTTCAAAACCTAAAAAATTTAGGGCCATTCACTGAAATTTAACATATTTCAGTAGCCACAAGAAAAAAAAAACAAAAATAAATAGTACAGTCGAAGTTCCTGTATCTTTAAGAAAACATTTTCTTCCCTTTCAATTTCATTATGTTTATTTTTAAGGGGACAGAAAGGGGAGCAGCATACTTTTTCAAAAATTTGCGTGTCATCCTTGTGCAGGAGCTATGCTAATCTTCTCCGTATCATCCTAATTTTAGTATATGTGCTGTTGAAGTGAGCACTAGAATATTTTTTTAAAGATCTCATCAAACTCATTAGACTAAAAAGATAGGGTAAGGCAATTTCAGAAGAAACCTGGAACGAGATACCTGACAGGGGCAAAGCAGGTGCTGGAGACACAGATGCAGATCTGAGCTCGGCTGCCAACGTGCATAGGCACAGAGGCGACACCAAGTCCAGAGAGTACAGTAGAGGGCAACAGGTGCTAAACCAGGCTACCAGGACACATGAGAGCAAACGAGTCAGAGGCAGCATATTGTGACAGGCAGGTGAAGCAAAGTGAAAGAGAATCTCACAACGGGTGCTGTGCAGCTCCATGTCAAACCAAAGGCAGGAAAGTGGGTCAGCAAGGAGCAGGGTTCTGCTGACCAGCTTATTCAGGGGTGGCTCATTTCCTTAAGCTCATACAGAAAATAGAGGCCGGAAAGGATTCAATGACTTTCATCTCCTGATCTGTATGTCTGTGTGTATATATTTCACAGCGCCTAAGAGTACGGGATAAATGCTAACTGAATGAGGGAATGAATGAATGAATTAAAATATTTTTAAGTCACTTAAAGTACTGAAACAATTTTAGAGGCAAAAATTCATCAAAATTAGGTACTAAAACTGTACTATCACTAATCTGATCAAAGCATAAAGAAAATAAAGAAAACATAAATAACAGAGTTAAAATTGCCATTGCTTGGTACAAAAAGTTACACACTTAGACAATATAGATATTTATCTAAATATTATCTATTTAGACTAAAAAAATTATAAGTAATAAATTCTTTAATGTAAGTAATGGCAAAATAAGTATGCAAAACCTAAATGCAACCAGTTATGAGTAAACGATATAATGAGAAAAATCAGTTAACTTACAGTGTCCAAAATATTACAACATGTTAAGAGGTTAAACTTATGCCACATTCTAAAGAAAACTATAAAAGAGAAAAATTTTAAATATAATTTTTTCAGTAAAAGAAGCCTACTATAAAGATCATGGTTCTTCTCCAATTACTTCATAGAGTAAATATGCCAACTTAAACATCCTATTAGTATTTGATTATTTCAAATTTGAAAAAATAATTTGTTAAGTTCCTCTGTGAGAACAAGTACCAAAAAATAGTTCTCAAACTTTTAAGTAATGAAGGCAATGAGAAAAGAATGGCTTTTTCATATGTTAAAATATTTTACTATCTAAAATCAAAAGTGTATTATTGAGATGAAAAGCAGCCATTGGTGTCCTCAATGAAACAGGTAAGTTTTTCTAATACAGACTGTGTTCTAAGATGTTAATAGTTTATTTAATAGTAATAAAATATTTTATTACTTAATAGTTTATTTAATAGTAATAAAATAGTACTCACTGATAAAAAAAGATAAATTATTCAGTAAATGATGGTAGGGAATTTGGCTGCTAAGAAAAAATGAAATCTTGAAGGGGCAGCACCTGTGGCTCAAAGGAGTAGGGCCCTAGCCCCATATACCGGAGGTGGCGGGTTCAAACCTGGCCTTGGCCAAAAACTGCAAAAAAAAAAAAATTGAAATCTTGAAATCAAGAAACCAAACCTTTGCCAGAAAACAAAATAGATTATAAATAGAAAAAATCTTATATATCTCAAGGCCTTGTTTCTCTTTAAAGTCCATAGATAATCTCACTCTTAGTATAATATTTATTCAAGGTTTGATGCTCAGTAGATCCTACCACCTCAGTGTTAGACTTTACAGATTCTCCACAATTTACAAGAATTGAAGTTTAGACCATTAAACTACTTGAAGTAACCTTATTTCAACAAATTTAATGAAAACAGCCTATAATGTAACATTATAATTAGGAAGACCTGTTATAATCAAATAAAATGGAGACCAGGCCTGAAAAATCCCAAAGCAGACAAAGGCAGTTAGGTCTTGAAAATAACCTAAACCTTGTTCCACTTGCGAATATAAGCAGAACTTGACTTGAGCCATTTCTTGTAAATGCCAGTGTTAGAAGGAAAAAAAAAGTAAACTCAACAAATCAAAAGTCACCAACTAACTTAAAATTCGGTGACTGGGGACTTTCCAGTAGAATAGACCAAATAAGGCATCTGTGTAACCGTGACCAATCCAATAGTCTCTTGGTCTTGTTGTCACATTCATCCTATGAAAGCTTTCTGTGCGAGTTTCTTCAACAGAGCTTAAAACTTCTTAAACTTTGCTGCTTCCCCATTTGTGAATCACTATTTGCTCACATAAACTTTTTAAAAATTTTGTGTCAGTTAATCTTTTAGCAGAACGTATTCACATAACTGAATTTCCCAGATAACTGAAGCTTATCATTTGGAGCAGGCTACCTTGTTTCCTGCTCTCACAAACCTCATCTCTGCATATGAGAAGCAATTCACTCTGATCAGAAGGCTCAGCGTCAGTCCAGCCTCTGTGCACCTATTAACTAGTCTTTACCCAGAGAAGTAAGGTATATGCCTTCAGTATTTTACAGAAAAAAAAAAAAAAATCACAATTTGAGAGAGGTTTATGCAAATTTAACAAAGAATTTTTTATAAAACAAACAATATACAAGGATAGGTAATTTACCCCAGCATTTCTTTTCTGTATATTTATTTTCGCTTTAAATGTACAATGTAAAAATCTTGGGCTGATATTAGCTCTCTTGGGGATATTGTGGGAAAGAGTTAATATATCTAAACAACTTTAAAGGATAACTGGTCTGTAGTAAGATTCAATATATATTGGTGTTTCCATTATCCTTACCATCATGTGAGAATTCTGATTGTACAATAATTGAATTATGGTTTTATTTCTTCTTGGAATTATATTCTAGAATCTATGTTTTAAAGTAGGACTTCACTGAAGTAAAGGATTTCTATTTCGTAAGTGACCAATGCTATTTATAATTGAAATGATACTGATGTTTACTAATGTAAAATAAGTGAACCATGTATTTTGGGGGGAAATTTATGGTCCCTTAAAGCCAAGATTCAGTTTAGGTTGAAGAAAAAAAAAAATCATATTGGAATATAATTAATTTTACTTTCACTTAACGTATTAGAATTTAAGATGGATTTTAATTTTTTGTTTGTTATTAACTTTTAATTAAGATCATAACTATGTGCATTTGTGGCATACAATGCAATGATTCAATACACAATATGGAACGCTTAAATCAAATTGATTACACTGCCATCACCTTACTTACTTGTTTTTTGTGGTAAGATGGATTTTTAATCAGTTGTTAGCTTTTCTTTTATCTAACTTTAGTGTGTCCATCAATAATGAGCATTCAGTAAGTGTTGGATATTGTACTGGGCCAGAGATTCTCAAATTTAGCTGCACTTTATAATTATTTGCCATGTTTTTCGGGTACTTGCAAACCACTTTAATCCCGTCAACAACCCTGTCAGCATTGGCAGAAATATTCTGGTTCAGTTGGGCAGCTGTGGATATTGAGAATCTAAATATTAATAAGCTCCCAGTGAATCCCAGGAAGTCATTGAATCCCAGGATCACTGCTTCATAAATTTTGAGGCCTGATTATTTCAACAGTATCATTTGGTTAATGTGACCATTTTAAAGGCCTCTTATAAATGGGCTGTCTACTACTCATATACAACACTGAAAATACTTTTTTTTAAAAAATTGAAGCTATACTAGATGAAGTGTCTTACAAATTGAGTTATTTTAAGGTAAGTTAAAATATTTTTATTACTATAAATCCAAGACTTTGTGAGGACGTTGAAGGATACAAAAAGAGAGGGTAAGACTTGATTTCTTTTGCTGGGTTCTATGCTATTCTGACTACTTTCAGGTGCCCAGGAAACCTTCAAAGTGCAAGGTTCAGGAAGTAAAAATGTAGCAACACAGACCAGCTTCTGTAGAGCATTTTGGAGAGTGGCCAAAAGTAAGGTTAATACATGTCCCGAGGCCCTCACTCATACAAGCTAATTCTTTCTCATTGATTCTTATTAACACAGAGGCTGGGGACATCAATGATAGCAAGGTATTTGGGAGCTGAGTGACCAGGAGCAAGTAACTCATCGGTGCTTTTAAAATGTGCTTCTAATAAGAAATCATACTTCCTATACACAGCATGAGTGTATAAACAAAAACTCAAGATTTAATTGTGACATCCAGACTTGCGTCTAAAACTTAGAAATTTTGGCTACAAAAGACAAATCTTATTATAAAATGTTTTCTGAGAAAAGAGCCTCTGGTCCCATAAAGTTGATAGGTTTCAACTTTGGGGGGCAGAACACAAATATAAGAGGGTCCTTATCTAACAAAAGCAATTAATGTAACCTGCTCCTGGGTACCCTCAATGAATCCCCAACAATAAAAAAAAGAAGAATTTCTACTAATAAAAAAGTTACCCAATTACTTTCAAAGACAGTAAATGAACATTATCTCTTGCACAAATTTAAACATACATCTTTTGGGCAAAGCAGCCAATAAAATGTAAATAAATACCAAATAGAAATACATAACAAGTAAGAAAAAATGTCTCTTTAAAACACACTCAAAGAAGATGAATGAAGGTTTCAAAAATTATCATTTTCATTCATTCACACACAAAGATTGCATAGTATCTATTATAGATCAAATAGTCTTCTATAATCAAAATTAATGATTACACAGTTTCTGCCCCTAAATAGTGTATGATATGAACAAATAAACATTGTAGCACAATGTCATAAATGCTAGGATATAGATAATCATGGAACTAGATATTATAATCACTATAAGCTGTGTAAAAAGAGACCATTGTGAAAAACTAGTATAGTTTGATGATCTACACTCCTCAAATAGTCTCCTCGTATTTCCATCCAGACTGTGCTTTGTTGTAGGGGCATCTGGGAGATAGCATTAAGTGCTTCCAAGTTTTTGTGGCTTGTGTGCCCCCAAATCGTATTCCCAAGGAAGCAAATCATTAAAAAGACTTTATCCTAAGACATTTTGTATCAATCTAGTATCAGGATTTTAAGCATTTTAAATAGTTTGGGATTATGCATTGATTTTCAATGCCTTGTGTTTTTTTTTTAAAGAATTAATTTTAAAAGAAGTCTAATGGTAAGTCTGAACTCAGAATGACTTTACAACCTCACTTTTCCCCGTTGGCCTTTCTCTCACTCTCTCCCACACTCTTAGCCCCCTTCTTCCTTTTTCCTCCCTTCTACTTTTCTTTCTGTCTCTCCGTTCATCTCCATTCTCTGTCTTTACTGTAATAGACTATTAAAAGCCCCAGGGCTCCAGAAAGTTCTTTCTGTTCACTTTTGAAGGTCGATCTAAATTACTGCACCCTCAGAAAATTTCACACTACTGTTATGAGATCTTGTAAGATTTTGCTTCATTTTTTTCCCCTGTGGCTAAGATAATGTATTTATAAACTCTTTAAATAACTCACCACTGCCAAAAGTAGTATTATAGTGTTATCATATATCCAAAAGCCAATTTTAATCATCACTTTAATCTTCAAAAGATAACTTACTTCATTGAGAAGTCTGGGATTTTCTTCAAAGTCAGGAAAAAAAATACACTTTTTGGTGAATTGACATGGATCAGATTAAAGAAAAATCCTATTGAAATGTAGAATACTATTTAAAATGCGAAATCCTCAAAGAAATAAAAATAAAGTTTGGAAACATAAGACATCTGGTATTTGAGAATCATACATGTAAAGATTAAAGAATTAATATATGGAAAGAATGTCGTATTCCTTTTTTAAGTAGTATATGTTCTGAGTGCTATTGCATCATAACACAAAATCAAAAAGACTAAACTACATTAGTGCAGAAAAAATGGTAAAAGGATATCAAAACAATCCAAAGTCACTTCTTATATCGTTTGTTAAGCGTAGCAACCACCAAATAATTGCTGCCTTTTGGCAAACCCCGACTATAAACGATTCCCAGAATTGGCACAACAGATTGGTAAAGTGCAAAGCAACCCTTGATTCTCACATTCTTTCTTTGTGATGTGATTTTTCTCACCAACCCCAAACAAAAACCGAACGGACACACAGGAGAATAGCTTCTTGTGCCGGGAAAATTCATGCCATTGCACAGTCTGGACTAATTTTATTACAAATAAACATTATACACATCTGCAGCATGTCTTATGTTTATGCCCTTTAATCCTCAAAATGAGGGGGTTTTCTAACCACGAATATAAATTAGCAAGATGGCCCATATTTCTCAAAGGGATACAATAAGCATTCTCTGTTGCCTGGGATCTGTTAGCACTTCCAGTCACGGTTATGAAACGAGCTCGCTCACATGGAGTATGCACACTCCTCCCAAATGAGAGAGAGAGAAAAAAAAATTCTCTGTACGCAGTTTATAATTAGGGATCTACTGGATTTACTCAGGTCAGGTGTAAGGAGAGATGCAGGTTAGGAAAAGAGGCATTGGCACAGATTTACTGCTGTCATGATCATTGAGTCCTGATAGAACTAATTGATTTTGCTCCTTGCATTTTTTAAGAGGTCAGGCTAGAGTTTTCCTTTATGGGAGGGGGTAACGGAGCAAGCGGGAAACTGCAGTATGGACTCTGGGACAAGCTTTGGGGCTCTGGTGTTACATGGTCCCCTGAATGCCGAAAGAACGTCCAACGAAAAGCCTATCAGAAAACTTTGTAAAACCTTAAGTTGCTGCAACAGCTGAGTGAAGAGAATAGTTCTACTGAAAGGAAATTAATGAACACGTGTCAAATGGGCAGTTGGTGTCAATTCCTAAAGGATTTGGAAGTGAGAAGTGGAGTTGAGGAAACCATGTTAAAGAATGTCATTCCTTCCTAAAAATCCATCATACGAGTTGTGCTTGTCAGAATCCACACTACAGTGCTCAGCACGAGAGAATGCCCTATTACAGGATCTCCAACAGCCTCTGAGCATCTGTTGTCTTAGAACAAATTTAGAAATCAATTCTATCCTCAGCCTACGGGGTAATCCTTGGATCAAACTGCACCCACCATTTTCAGAAAGAAATGACCCTTTCAAGTCCAAAGTAACTTAATTTCTAAGTGAGTTAAAAATATTTAGAACTAAGATGCTTTATTTTAGCCTTTTTCAGTAGTAATCTCACTTAAAACAAAATGTTCTATATTCTGTCAACTAATAAAAAAATAAAAATTCAAGCTCAAAAATCCTTTTTTCCCGATTTTTAAACTTAACTAAAAGTGGAACAAACACAGATTGAAAATGTGAAATGTATTCCATCTCCATCTTAGGAGGAGACTCCATGAAAAGGATTTATTCATAAAGATGTTCTTTATAAATGGTTTACACAAAATAATTTGTTACATTTCAGTAGAATTTATACCAATAAAAAAAAAGCAAAACAATTATATTGAAATGTAACTTGCTTTAGCACATCTAAATGGTAGGAGACTTAAAAAATAAAATAAAATCACTCTTTCAAAAGATCCTAGAATGCCATTTTTCATGGGCTCTTTTGTAGAAATAGGTAAGACCCGTGTTCATTTTTGCCTTATTTTTCTCTTTATTTCCATCGATCGCATTTACATTTAGACACCTCAATGATCAGTCATCTCAATAATTTCAAATGAGCGTACAAAAGATGAGATGTTCCACCAGAAAAGACTCTCCTGTGTGTGAGTGTTATCTTTTGGCTTGGTGTTCAGAGGACCTGTGTGCTAGTTCTAGACACCCTTCATCTGCTGAGATCCCTCGCTCTCCCTCAACTCCAGTCCTTGTAACTACTCTAAGTGGGGCTGACTGATGGGGGAAGAGACTAAGGTGGGACACATTACTGCATAACTCAATGCTAGGAAAATGTGGTCGCTCCACCTCTACCCTATAGTAGTATGCTAAACTGTTCTCTCTTCCCCGCTTCTTCTCACTGCTTGTTTTAAAATTATGAAATAGACCATGTGTTTCAAGTGTCCTAATTTGAACATCTATTTTGTGATAGGCTGAGTACTGTGATGTGTACATCATTATGTACATGGAAAAATACCATTGTACCATTATTTACTAATGGGACAGAAGTTTGCATCTCAGCTACCAGCTTCTACCTCTCTTAGCCACAGAACTAGAAAAAGCCAAAGTTATCAGAAAGGTTCCCAAATAAAACTCAAAACTCTTCTATGTTAGGTTGCTCCTTGATTGTTCTTTTGGTCACTATCAGGAGGTTGAGAATAAGAACTTCTTTTCGCTTGTATGAATCATGAGCCAGGCGCTTGTGCACAGCATGTGATACTGGGCAAACGGATTAAATTCCCTTTGCTTTGCTTTCACTTTCTTTAAAAGGTACACAAGTACACATGTATAATACACTTAGTAAAATATTGAGACGATATAATAAGATCACTCACTTACACCACTTCAAAACAGAGCCTATAGCTGTCTTTCCTGATACAATAATAGCTATGACTATATGAAATAAAAAACAAGTATATTACTACATTGTATTCTATTCATCATAAGAGCCAATTTTTGAACATTATATTGCTACAACTGAAGAATCTTAAATCTCATGATAGTTTAGACTTAAGTACAAGAAAGTAAAAAAAAAAAAACTATTTAAATGGTTTAATAAAAAGATGATACTTGTATTACAAAATTATACAGCAAGTCTTTTCTAAAACCACAACACCTCATCCAGATCCGAAAATCAAGGACATGTTGAAATGTAATGCTAAAGTTAAAAAACTTTTGGCATGTTTCTTTTGCTTACTAATCTAAAAACAAACACGTATTATCCCTAGACAAAAATGTCTGGGTTTCTGAAACAGTGTGAGATATGTGTGTATATCTGATTAAACAACTATTTTTCCTAAACTAATGGAGAAACTTTATGGACTAAATGTGTTTGTACAGTGGTGACTATTTGTCATGGTGGACTCTGACTAAGCATTAAAGCACCAAAGATTTTGGGCACTATGTCAGAACCAGCCACTTGGAAGGCAGTAACAAAATACTTGGCTAACCATTCTATACTAGAGACATCTGTTTAGGTTAGTAAGCTAGTAACACCAGACACTACTCTAATTTGGATCATCTGAATATCATAATTTATTTCATTTTTAGAAGATGTAAATGACCTAGAGAAATAAGTCCACATATATTCAACATTTTAAATATTACTTATATGTAGCACCATAAAAAAATGCTTATATAATATTTTCAGTGAAAGAAGGTAATAATCATAGTTATATTTAAATAAAATTATGTAATACAAGATTTACACTATAAGACATTACATCATGTAAAATTCTGTTCATATAGAAAATGAGAAAATGAAAGAGCTTGCTTTATTGGGGTAAACTAGATGGATGTTTCTTCAATCATAGTTTAAATAATATATTAATGCATATTGCATGCTTATGTGTCAGACACCGTATGCTGGATTTCATTGACATTGCTTAATATGTTATAAAAAAAAAACTTGTAATATTATTTCCATTTTACTTATTTATTTAGAGACCTTCATTTTGTCACCCAGACTGGAATGCAGTGGTGTCATCATAGGTCACTGAAACCGCTATGTCCTGGGCTCAAGTGATCCTCCCAAAGTGATAGGATTACAGGTGGGAGCCACTGTGCCCAGCCATTTTATAGACGACTTAATTGAAACTTAGAGAAGTTATAAATCTTGCTTAAGGTCAAATGATTAGCAAATGATTGAGCTGGCCTTACAACTTCCTCTGACTAATATTAAACCCCATATTTGTAGTCACAATACATTTTTAAAGAAAAAAGTCTACTTTATATATCCTCCAGTCTGTACATTGTTCTTACTTATGAATAGACATAAGCTCCTATGGTGTTTTTCTGAGAAATAAGGTGACCGATTCATTCTGATTTGCCAGGAATCTTCCCAGTTTTACCACTGAAAGTCAGGCCTCCCGAATCCCCACTCAGTCCTAAACAAACCCACACCAACTGGTCACTCACCAATTGGTAGGAAAAATTCTAATGTTTGCAAAATTTTACTTTCAAATTCAAAAATCTGGATGACAAGGGAAGAGGGGTGCAGAATTATGAAGGAGATGTTATTTTCTGTACCAAAGAGTGTTTCTTGGTTAGAAGAACATTCATTGTTACCTTGCCTGGAAATTATGCCTCCTAAGTGTCATTTTGTGGCTAGTCATGAGCTGAACACAGAATTTTTAGGACCCACGTCGCTGTATTCACACTGAATGACAGTCAGGGCTGAGAACACAGAGCAAACTATACACTTCTTGAAAGATCTGAAGAGCAGCCTGTTTCCCCCTTAGCTTGTCCTAGACTTATTTCTTTGGTGTTGTTTTTAAAAGGCTGCCCCCCACAAGCCTCTCAGCCGAAGCCCTCCCTAGTCTAGCCCCCCTTCTCTGCAGGACTCACTGCCTCCAGCTGGAGAGGGCAGAGGATTTGCCTTCTCAATCTTTCCTTTTTCTCTCTCTGCCTGTGCTCCTCCCCCATGTCCTCTGAAGTGACTCAAATGTTCTGTCAATCTAGGTGTAAACCTATTTTTACCACAAAATCAGGAATCTCTCAGCACAGACTGTCTGCAGATTAGGTAAGTTACTGGTGCGGGAGCCCATTTTTCTCATTGAGCTGACACAAATTTAAAATATTAACGTGTCTCTTCTGAATTTTGTCTTTCAGTTTCCATCTGTCATTTAGGGACACTCCCTGCCATTGCTGGGTGGCCTTCTGCCTGAGGTTCTGTTCATTCTCCTTCTCTCCTTCCCCTTCTCTGTCTCCTTTTTTCTCCCCTCTCTTCTTTCTTCTCTCACTTGTCATAGCTGGGAAACTTACAATCAGCTCTGATCTTTCCATCACACATACTACCTTCTACTTTCTCAGCTAGGACGGAAACTTTCTTTGAACTCAACGATGGAACAATGTAATGAAATCCCTTGTATATAATCCACAAAAATCTCTTCACCCCATTTCTGACACTTATCAGTGTCTCTGTGTTTATATATTCCTGAGCTTCCTCTGTCACCATAATCCTGATACATAGGTTTTCCAAAAATCTGAACTTGGCTCCCTAGAATTACTGAAAGGACATTTCAGGAACATCAGTCCCCAAACCATCTACCCTCAAGCCTCCTCTTTAGGAGAGACCCTCCCTTGTTACGTCCTCTACCATATACAGAACCACACTTCTTCCCTTCCTAATTCCTGTCTTGGTTATTCATTTTTGTGACTTTTAGTTAGTGTTCTTGTCCCTCAGTAAACTGTAAATTTAATGTGTAAATACAGGAAATACTAGTACTAGACTCACTGGTTTCAATATTCTCACTTTGATTATACGATTAACACAAATAAGTTCTCAAATTTATCTTACATTTCCTTCTCACCAACTCTAGCTTTTTCAATGAATTCGCTATGGCTATTTCCATCACAGGCCTCCTGAACTGAGTAGAAGGAGGAGAATTAATATTTGTTGAGTGCATTTTCCATATCATGAGTTTAAAATGTATTATTCTATTTCATGCTAACAACAAGCCTGTGGTAGGTATATTTATCTATATTAAATATGCCATCTGATCTCTTTTACAACTGGAGTTTGGAACATATCATTAAGAATGGCTAAAACTTAGATTCTGAATTGCTCCAAAGTTCTGATCTTTCTATCACACCTACTACCTTTTTAAAGGCTCGCAGCTAAGATCCACTGTTGGTTGAGATAGCCATAATCCTTACTCTCACACTCCTTTCCATATAAAATAATTGGACACATTTAAGCTTTTTTGGTGGAAAAAATTACTTACAAATTACAAATAATTAAGCATGGAGTAAGAGTAATAGGATGGCAAACTACTTGGAAACTTTCAATTCTATCACTAACCTAGTTTCATATTACAAATGAACTCTATCCCGTTGGGGTGATTTATTAATTAATTATAATTACTCCCTTATTATTAATCACTTTCCCATAATTAAAAAGAAATGTAAGTGAACTATTTAAAACTTAGAGGATTTCAGTTTACATTAACCTGTTAACCTGTTGTGACCACTCGTCAAGGTCTGTGTCTTCCAAGTTCTACCGAGAAATAATGTAGTTGCAATTATAGCCATCTCATGTATTGTAAACAGTTTGAGTTCCAAGAATCCGTGAGTATTTTCCCATTTATCTAATCTAACACAGGATGGTTATTTTCCAAGTTGGCACATCTCTCTTCTCTCCTCCCACCTTCTACCCTCAACCTCCAAAACAACAACAACACAGAAGGGGGGCATGTTTAAACTAAAGTGAACACTAACACTGGCTTTATTGGCCTGAGTTCTAGAGCAGGTTGGGAAAGGGCTTTGTAATTTAACAAATAAAAAGTCAATGGGTGAAGACTGACTTTATACAAAAAACAAAACAAACAAACAAATATCTGTAAAGGAAGTTGCTGTTGCTGGCATGGTGGCTCATGCCTATAATCCTAGCACTCTGGGTGGCCAAAGCCAGTGGATTGCTTGACCTCAGGAGTTTGAGAACCCCTGAGCAAGAGCAAGACCCTCTCCCTATATTAGTTGCTGGGAGTTGTGGTGGGCACCTGTAGTCCCAGCTACTCAGAAGGCTGAGTCAAGAGGATCATTTGAGCCCAAGAGTTTGAGTCTGCTGTAAGCTATGACACCAGCTCTACCCAGGGTGAAAAAGTGAGACTCTGTCTCAAAAAAAAGGAAGAAAGAAGAAGAGGAAGAGGAAGAGGAAGAGGAAGAAGGAGGAGGAGGAGGAGGAATTTGATCTTGACCGACATACCAAAATTTTTTCTACTTTTTAAATACAATCTTTTCTTTTGATATTTCTAAACTGGTTGTTTCTCCAGGGGCAATGCTTGAATGAAGGAAGCAGGAAAAAGCTGGACTTTCATGTTCTTCTCCAGGTTCATGATGGGAAGATGTTCTACCATCTGAGACTTCTAAATCCAGTGGTGAGTCTAGGAAGGGTCATCCCTAAATGTCCCTATTCTAAGACCCAATCTTCAAAAATACTTAGTAGTGGTATTTTTCTTACCTTATTTTTCTCTGTTCCTAATCATTCCAGTAATAAAAGTGCTTTTCTATGGAGCTCTATGGAGTATGCTACATTTTTAAGTGATATCACATTTAAAAAAATTTCATCTTCATAACAACCCTGGGGAATATGAATGTCTTTCCCATCATACTGATGTTATAGATGAAGATTTTAGATAGAAAGGTTGATTAAACCCTTACAGGCCCCAACCACTGTGTTCTAGGCCTTCTACATCCAGATTTCAATGCTACTTCTCCCAAATTTTGTCTCTTTGTTATTATAATTTAACCCCCCCCCCCATAGATTCAAACTTCATGAGAAGAGGAATTTTATGTTGTTGTTGTTACTGTCTTATTTTTACCACCCAGGAAACTATCTGGCACTTAGTAGGTACCAAATAAATGATGAATAAACAAATTTCAGTCATTGTTACCTTAATACTTGAACAAGAATTCTATATATAATTTTACTGGTTAAAAATTAATTTTTCATATTGTCTTCACCTTTATAAGAGATGGTTTAAAATGTGGTGAGGAGCACAAGCTAATTTTCCATAATGGATGTTAGATTATACCCCGAGTTGTTAAAGCTTTACACCTGCAGTCTTAATTGCTGACATTAGCAGCCAAGAAACTGGTGGAAATAGAAGAAAATATCACAAAAGAAGTAATTACTCATCTTTATGATCCCTCCCATTCTCTAAACCTAAGAATGATTCTCAGACTTAGTAAGGGATTATGCAGCTACATAGAAACAAAAACATAAAAACAGCCTATAACATCAAAACTTAGTATCTCAGATCTAAGGTGGCCCAATAGAGGCTATAGAGAATCATCTTCTGGAATAAGCCCCTTGAGTCAAAATTTTACCAAATTTCTAAATTATCTGATAGTTGAAACCTCCTTGCATTATCTTCAGTCTCTTCATTAAAATAAAAAAGATCATAAAGAATATAGTCTGTAATCATCATACTGCTTGGAACAGAGTGATACGACCGTATGTTTCCATCTTTTTTCAGGCACTGGCTATAAAAGGCAAAAAACCAAGGTTGACTGTCATTCTGAGACCATTTATAACTAGGGAGTCCTTCTATGGGTGTAAGAAGGAAAGGAAAAGAAGAGAAGAGAGAAAAGCAAAGAAAAAAAAAAAAAAAACAGGAATAAAAAAAGAGGGATTAAAAGAAAAGTCTCTTCAGTAGCCTTTATACTTCTCTCACACAAATTGGCCTTAGCCCTAACATAGCTTTTTGCTGTAATAAAAACTAATGTTCATCATGCAGCTATATGCTTTCTATGCATACATCATTTAATTGAGCTTTCACCAAAACTATATAAGTCAACAATTACTGTTTTCAAAAAGTTGAGACTAGTACTCACCTATGAACATAGAAATCAAACTAGCTAGGATTTGAAGAGAGTACTTTGGAATCTAGAACTCCTAAGTCCCCTGGATGTCACCTTTGTATTGTGTCCTATCCCAAGAACAATACATGCACCACAGGGAAGCTACAATAATAATAATAATAAAAAAATTCTATAGCATTTCCTTGTTTGTGCCTTAGTGGCTAGCTTTGTCATCTGAATCCTATCAAGAAACTTATTTGGAGTCAATGGTTAGTGTGAATGCAAATGGCAAAAGTGGTGAGCACACTGTGTGTAGAACAGGAGTCCTACAGGGGTAATCTGGAGGGGAGCACAGAGAATCCTGAAATCTCAAGGAGCTGTGGGGTGAGTCTTGTTTTGACTAAAACTATTTTTAAAGAGGAGCTTCTTATTACACGCATTGCAACCCTATTCTTTATCCCATCCCTCACCTCATATGTACTACTGCTCCACAGTGGAACAGTACAGAATTCAAATCTTGGTTGCCCCTTTCAAAAAAAAAAAAAAAAAAAAAGGTAGCCAAGATCCTTCTATGGAAGGATCATCCAAAGAGTCATTTCATACATTACCGTGGGATGTGAGTACCCTTCAGCAAACCTTTCTAGCTCCCAAATCATCTCACAGCCTTAGTAAAAGAGAAGAAAGAGATTTACCTGCTTTTATTGAGGCTGACACCTGAAAGCCATGTATAACCTTGGAAGGACTGTGATGGTTTTAATCACAGGAATGGCATCTTTTTAAGAGACAGGAGAGAGAAAGAAGCTGAACCATTCTGCAAATATTAACCAGGCTATTTTGGAGCAATGGCTATTGCTTTAGAAATCTTTCATCATGGATCTATACTTAGAATTCAGACGTGTGTGCGGGGGGAGGGGAATGGAACAGTATTAATCCCCAGTTGTTTTAAGTTGTCCCGTAAGCAAGTTAATATCTGTCCAAAATGGAAGTGTTTAATGCTTTGATTAAATTACATGATTCTTCCTGTGTATTTTGTTTTAACCTATTCTGCCTATAGTCACATCACTCTAGGAGGTGACACTTCTCAGTTTTCTTTCAAACTAGATGTTACAGAGTCACTAGCTGCAGTCACACATTGGTAGACTGATACTCCATGACAGCTAAAAGTTGGATTGAGTTTCAGGAGATACTATATATAAAGCTGGGTCGACTTATGTCACCGCACTAATTAAATGCCATCTGGGTGGTTCCTGTGGGTTTTTGAGTCCATCACCCAGTTCAGATAGTCAGAAGCCAAGGAGCAGAACATGATGATGGACCTTTTTGAAACTGGCTCCTACTTCTTCTACTTGGATGGAGAAAATGTTACTCTGCAGCCGTTAGAAGTGGCAGAGGGCTCTCCTCTGTATACAGGGAGTGATGGGACCCTGTCCCCCTGCCAGGACCAAATGCCCCCGGAAGCCGGGAGCGACAGCAGTGGAGAGGAACACGTTCTGGCGCCCCCAGGCCTGCAGCCACCCCACTGCCCCGGCCAGTGTCTGATCTGGGCTTGCAAGACCTGCAAGAGAAAATCTGCCCCCACGGACCGACGAAAAGCTGCCACCCTGCGCGAAAGGAGGCGGCTAAAGAAAATAAACGAGGCCTTCGAGGCACTGAAGCGGCGGACTGTGGCCAACCCCAACCAGAGGCTGCCCAAGGTGGAGATTCTGCGGAGCGCCATCAGCTACATTGAGCGGCTCCAGGACGTGCTGCACCGGCTGGACCAGCAGGAGAAGACGCAGGAGCTGGGCGTGGGCCCCTTCAGTAACAGACCCCAGCACGAAGACGTAAGCCTGGACGCTGCCGGGCAGGGGGGCCTTAACCTCCAGCTGCTGGGTCTGGTTCCCTGACCCCTCGCCTGCCCCTCCCGCTCCCTCTCTAATGAACCCCCAGTGACCCTAGACGACCGGTGCCTGCAGTAGGCAGGAAATGCGTCCCCGGCCCCGAGGGAACAGAAAAGCCCCCGGTTCCCCAACACTCCCGGAACCGAAGTCTCTTTCCTAATCTGCTGCCTCGGTTTTCTCTCCAGCTTGAGGGTGCGGATTTCCTGCGCACCTGCAGCTCCCAGTGGCCAAGTGTTTTGGATCATTCCAGGGGTCTCCTGATAACTGCTAAGGAAGGTAAAGGAAAGGAAAGGGCCCTGAGCCGCACCAGAGGAAATCCGGGACGGGGCTAGGGTGCGGGTTCAGGGCCGGAAGGGCTCGAAGCGATAGTGGGGACGCGCCCTGGAACAAAGGCGAGGTTTGCTCCTCGCGGGGACCGGCTCAGCGGGGAGCGCGGGGAGCGCGGGGAGCGCAGGCCGATTCTGTCTTCCTCCCTTAGTGCTGTGTGTGTTTGGTTTTGTGTGTGTGTTCAGGCGGAGCAAGCATTGATTCGTCTGCCTCAAGTAGCCTTCGATGCCTTTCTTCCATCGTGGACAGTATTTCCTCGGAGGAACGCAAACTCCCCGGCGTGGAGGAGGTGACGGAGAAGTAACTCCGGGCGGAGGAGTGAGGCGTTCTCCGCGCTGAAGCAGGAAGATCCCGCCCGCCCTCCTTGGCTTCACCCTTTAGATCAGGTCATAGTACGTTAATATTTAGGAACCCAGGCCCAGGAGTTTAAAAAAGGCAAGGAGACATTCACAAAGAAACTGCCAAAACGTGTGCACGCTCAAACGAAAAAGCCTTTTGGCTTTTATTTTTTGGAACCCCAAGTGGCTTGGCTCTAGAGCCCTTATTTTGTTTTTGTTTGGTTTTGTAATTTATTAACTTTTATTATGATGATTTTGTGCCATATTCAAAAGAAGTTCATTCCTGTCTAAAAGCAAAGTGGGAACGTTGCATTTAATGTTAGTAATATTTAATGTATTTTTGTAAATAGTCTTAGTATTTTCATTTTTTAAGTAAACCTAAGAACTATATATTTTAAATGTGGAATGACATATTGTATATAAAATGTGCCAGGATCCTGGTATTATAATATTAAAAATAAGTTTCTATATGAACAAAGTTGGTCCTAATTTGAATTGGAAAAATATTTTGAGGTCACATATACAAAAATAAAGAGGAGCCATATTTTAATGTAGACACTGCACAGGCCCATTTATTTGAGTGTTTCCTTTAAGGCTGATTTAAAAGGAGAGAAATCAGTTGTTTGCCTTTGTCTGAATTAAACTGGGCATTTTTCTATCTCATGAAAACCTCACAGTTGTGATAGGGACTGAAGAGTAAGTATCCAGAAGGAATCCGTCATGCTTTTCCTTTATCAGCATATATTTTTTTTTCCTGTTTTCTGCTGTACTATCCTTGAAGATCTGGGTGAAGCTGACTTACAACAGTTTACAATTGAATATTTTCAGTCAGTGAGATCTTATTGCAAGAAATGACCGCTTCTAGCCTGACCAACATCGCAAGACCCTACCAAAATAAGTAAATAATTAAGAAAATGACCAGGAGTGGTAGCTCCTGCCTATAGTCCCAGTTACTAGAGAGGCTGAGGCAGGAGGATGGCTTGAGCCCAGGCATTTGAGGTTGCAGTAAACTATGATCTGGCCAAGACCTACTCTGTCAAAAACAATGGCCACACAAAAACTTTTTCTTCATTTTCCTAAATGATAGATCTGTAGCTGATTTAGTTCAAATTGTCTTTCCTCTTTAATTTGGCCACTCCTGCCAAACTGATAAGTTATACATAGGGGCTGCTCTGGTGCTAATGAGGAATCTTTGGTCCCTGCCCAGTTTTCTTGAACTAGGCTGGTCCTTAGCCCACTGAAATATCCTCAGGACTTCCTTTGGCTTGGGTTTGTTTTCTAAATAGAAAGATAAAAGAAGGGGGCATTCAGTCTCTTGAGATGGGGGTGGGAGGGAGTGTTCTTGAAAGGGGGATTGCATTAAGAGAGGCAAGGGTTAAATGGTTGAGAGCAAAAGTCAACAACAACACACATGAAACCTCTTAGCAGTGCCCAACAGCAAAGCCCCAGAGAGGCCAGAGCCCCAGGAGCCCCTCACCAGGAGGATTTTACAGCATTCAAACCAGGTTTGTTTATCCTGTAACCTCAAGAAGAAATGACCACCAAGAAATGCATTGGGAAGTGGAGCAGAGGAAAGAAGCAGGCCGTTCCTTTACAATGGACACTTCACTCTTAACTTTCTGTAAATGGCAACTTCACTCCCTTCCTCTTAACTTCCACACCCCCAACTAGTCTTGAGTTCACAGATTGAAGATCAGTTTGAATTCAGCATTTCCCAGACCTACCTTGCTTCCTAACCCTCCAAAGTCTGGACTTCTCTGTCCTGCACCACAGAAGTTCCAGATATCTCCACAGACAGCGTCCCCTATGGGCGTGGAGCTGTATTTTGCCCCTTCTCAGAAGAGAAGACCTCCTCCTAGGGGAGTTGACTTTATTTTTTGAGTATATGGATCATTTGAATTTCTTCTAAAATACATTTTAAAATGTAGAAAAGTTCTCCAAAGGAACTGACATTGACACATACCCTTTAAAGTTTTGAGAGAAGCAGGTGGGAGATTTGTTAGATATGAACTGCTGAGTCTCTGTGAAGAATTGAGTACCTATATCATTAAATCCGGGCTGCTTTTAAAACTAGTCTTGGGGCTGGTCGCCACTGATTCTTAGCGCTGTTTCCTCTCTTTTAAAATAACGGGGGCAGTAATCACCATGCCTGACTCCTGAGGTTTGGAAGATTCACTGCACTGCAGTAACATGTGTAAAGTGCCTGGCTAAAACGGGACAAAACAAACATTAGTGTCAACTCCCTTTTTCCTTACCAAATCTAAATTGAGCATCAGAGCCTGTCCTTCCACCAAAATACATAACGTGTTCAACTTTTGTTGGCTCTGGCTGGGGAAAGCATTGATGCCAATGAAAACGAAAGCAACATACATGAGCCTTTCTTAGCATTTTACTTACTAACACATAATCCTACAACAACCTGTGGGAGACCTACTGTTATTCTACTAAAGAGAAGAAGTGCCTGCATCTGAGTATCAGACAGAGCCAAGACTGAGAGCTAGGCAATTATCAATGCATTCACACCTGTGCTCTCAACCACGGGCACAAGAGAAGTCTTGGGAGCTTAATAAGGAACATTTTATGGCCCATAGAATAATTTGCTCTCTTTGACATTTATTTTCCAAAAGCTCTTTCTCAAGACCAGCTAGTTAATGAAGTCCAAATTAAAGCAGTGACTGAGAAATAAATGGTAAAGCACTTCAAATTACCCAACCAGAAATATGTGAATATGTCTGGCAGTAGATACCCATTAATCACACTTACTATACATTAATGTTTGGGTTTTTTTCCCTGAGAATCAATAGAAATTTGCCCTAACATATGCACCTAACTTTTAAAAAATCAGATTAATTACACAACTGAAATAAAATAGTGTAATTGATCAGATGTCCTCATTTACTTTATCACTGCACATATTTTCTAGTAAGGTTTGTATAATAAACTGTTTAGCAGCAGAATGCTTTAATCAATTCATAGAACTTACTTGGTGATGGATTTTATTCAGTCTTTGCAAACCAGATCCTCTCTATTTCTCTTAGTTGTGTAACTTGAGAAATTGTTTGGAATAAGTTTGCCTATGGAAGTCTCTTCATTAAATACAGCAACTGTTCCCTAAAGACTTTATGTGACCTCAACTGCTGCAGCTGACATGTTAGGCTTCCTAGTGAGATCACTGGTGTGTTTGCAATTAAAATGTTTTTGTTTGATATTGATGATGATAATCTTCACCAAGGCCAAGGCCAAAACAAACAGGGCTATGAAAGCAGAAAATCAAGACATAATAACTTGGTAATGATAAGCAGTTTGGGAAGGAATTCAAGCCTCTTTCCCCAGGCAAGTTTAAGGTTATCAAGCAAAAGATAATGACTGATTTTCTTTGTTATATTACTATAGAAATAATTTGTAGAACATCAAATGTCAGCTTTCTAAACTAATTTTAATTATCATACCCGGGTCATTGAACTCCAGCTTTAACATTATGGAAATCCACTTATGTCTAATGGTCTCATTTTTTTTTTTCCTTAAACTCTTGCATGTTTTGGGGGTGTAGGGAGTGCTAAAATTTAGCATTCTCAACTACTCTTGAAACTCTCAAATAAATCTTGGAATGCTAATCGTGACCTCCTTTATCCCTATTAAGAAATTTTTTTACTAAAGTTAGAAGAATTTACCCATTTGTGTTTGTCTTCTAGTAACATTTCATTTCAAAACTTCTCCCCCACAACATCATACTTGGACATTTAAAAAAAAATGTTTTAGTTTAAATATAAATATCTTATTGCTTAATCCAATGCATTCACAAATTAGCAATAACATATTTTCTCAAAGACCCAAGCTATAGACATTTCTTCTACAGATCCCTCTAGTCATTTTCTTAACTTATCTAAACTTACAAAAGATGATGCTCTTTCCTGGAGTTTCCAATCCCCCCAAAAGCAAATTTTTGTAAGCCTAGTTCAGAGTCTGTCTGTGAGAAGAAATAGCTATGCCATGTGCTGGAACAAAGATAATTCTGTAAAAACTAGCTACTTTCTCTACTCAGAAGGCTGCTAAATGTCCTAACTTAGGCCTTTGATCTCTCCTGGAAGTCTTATTCAAGCAGAGGCCAATGTCTTCCTCAGCTGTCTTCTTCACAAATTCTTCCAGCAGCTCTGGCAGGTACTAATGTGTTTACTTAGGTGTGCCTGATTCCCAGAGCTAATAGCAGTTTGAAATTGTTTAACATATTGTGAAGTCATCTATAATAAGCAAAAATATCAATAGCACTTCTCTTTGTCCAGGAGTGGATAAGGGTCTGCAGTAGGGGTGAAAATGAATTGACATAGATTTATCTTTCTATATGTGTTGAGTTTCTGCATGGAGAATTTTCAGTAATGCAGAATTCCCAGTAAAATGGGCAAAATTGACTAGGAAAGGAAGTTATGAGCATCATTTTGGTGGTGTGGTCTGTCCACCAACACTAATTTGTTGCTATAAAGCTTAAAGTAAAATGAAGTATGCTAAAAAACATAAGTTAATAGTGTCTAAAGGCCGTTGAAATTTTAACCCGTTTACCAATCTAAACAGGTTATTTATTTTGTTCAGAATGGCAAATTTAAAAAAAATGTAAATAAATAATTTATCTACTTCACCAGAACGCTGGTGAGTATTCATTTATCACACTGGGTGTGGTCAGGCTTTTTTCCCCTCCACTGTCCACTGTGAGACTTTCCTGGCAGATAGTCAGTTGTGAAATATATGTTCTAACATCCTGTTTGCATATTTTATAAATGTGAGTTTTCTCTGCGTGGAAGAAACTTACTCCTGTGGAATTACAGTGGAAACGGACAATATTTTCATTCTTTCTGTAATGAGCAAAAGCCAATCTAGTCTGATTTTAAATAAAAAGGACACATTGATATGGAGGTGTTTTTAAAAGCAATTTTTATACTTTTCCCGAGTTGCCCTGTTCATTTCCTTATTTAAAAAAAAAAAAAAAGAAGAAGTTATTTTTCTCAATGGCACTGCCCGCCCAACCCTCAGGGTTCTCTTGCGGGGTCTCTGCGAGGAAAGGAGCAGGGGGCCACCTGAGTCCAGGGCCCCTGTCACCTGGAGGCCGGCCTTCCTGCCCTCCCGCCCCGAACGCGTTTTACAATCTCTCTCTCTCTCTCTCTCATTCTCTCTTTCCCCCACCCCCCTTTGGTGCTCTGAGATCCTATTCTCAGCTCTTGAGTCCCAACCCCTTTCAACCCCGTACCCCTTTCCCCGCTGGCAAGTCCCACGAAGCGCCGGGCGCTTGAGTTTTCGCGCCTGTTTTAGTTCCCTGGCCCGCGGCACTCGGGTGAAGTTGCTGGAGATCACCTTACAGAGCCGGCCCTAACCTCTGAGAACCACCGTTGCTGACGGAGGCTCCCGAGTGACCGCATCTCCGGGGCTGCGAGCCGAGGGAAGGACGCGGAGCTTTTGCTCCTTTCTGCTCTGGGAGCTAAGCATGTGCTCCGAGCCCGCCTTGATACTAGAGCAGAACAAACCAAACACCTCTAGGGGCGGAAGGCCGGAGCTCCAAATGACCGAGTGCCTGCTTTCCAAACCTGTGTGACCTTGGGGCAAATTGCCTAACCCCTGGAGCTTGCATTTACTTTCTTTTAAAAATGGGTCCCACAGGGTCTCTGAGTTAGTGCATGGAAAGGGCTAAGAACTGGGCTCAGCAGACAGAAAACTCTCAGTAATGGTTTACAAATACATCAGGCCCAGAGGATTGGGTACAAAGTACATTAGGTGCTTCCAGAAATTAGCTGAAAGGCAAGCAGAAGCACAACCTCTGTCTTTCACTTCAACTTTAAGGATAAAGCTTGTGTCCAAATCACAGCTCCGTTTTAGCTGTGCCAAATGTGCTAATATGTAGATTCCACAGGCAATAAAAATGGTCTGGCTCCCGACAGAGCCTGTGTGATCCGGGTGAGAATTTCTGGGGGAGAAGATCAACCTATTGGATTTCAGAGGTAACAGAGTGCTGGGCGCTCAATCTTTCCACCAGCACGGGCTGAGTCTTAGATTCCACCTGGGCCCTTCAGGAACTTGACACTTTATCTGGTGTAGATCTGGGTACTGTGTTCATTTCAAACGCATAGATTTGTTAATAGCCCTAAGAAAGGTGCAGATGGATTTCCCACCCCTCAGTGATTAAAAAGCCCATTGGTATGAGAGGGAGCTGGATTTTCACACAGGATCTTTGTCTTAGGGATGATGGGACAGAAGAGAAGGGACAGTGATGGGTATGACTATCAAATCTTAGTGCCCGACACACTTACTACCGCTGGTTTGGGAGCCTTCACGGCAGAGGGAAGATCTCACTGTGAAAAAGTTGGCATTTCTCTGGCTTCTGCAGATGCTGCTTCAATGACCCAGGGATGCTTTAGGAAAGTAATTTTGAGAAAAAAATAATACAAAAATAAATTGGGAGCTGCAATATTTAGTGGATTTGATGAACCTAGTTTGAGTTGAGAAAACTTCCTCTTCTTTTAATGGGGCCACAAGCCCGGCTCCTAAGCCCTAGATACTTGTGTAGACCTTAAGTAGTTGCTTTTCCTAAATATAAACAGCACTTCCCCAAGGGATCTGAAAATGTGGTAAGGGTGGAGGAGGATTGGTAAAGGCTGATTAATAGATTCATTCTCATTCAAATGGCAACCTTCTCCTCTCTCCCTTGTACCCATCAAAGTTCCAAAGACCCTGCTGTGACTGCTTTTCTGGAAGGCTTTTGTCATCGAAGTGTGTGAAGTTACTCAAGGTCTGAGGAGTTGGAAATTTTACACGAGTTGAGGATGGTTGTGCCAGCAGCTGGGACGCATCTGTAACGGTGTTAGTTTGCCTGAAAGCAGAAAATTTGCAATCCCCAAGCCCAGCTTGGCTGTTTAGTCTGTAGAAAAGACAGGGTGGAGCAGAGAGAGAGGGAGAAAGGAAACTCACCCCTGGACAGGGAGTTTTCCCTCTAAAACTGGGCCTCTTTTATTGCAAATCTTAGAGATGCATTCATTCAGCGGAAGTCTTTGGTCTGCTGAGGTCTGGGGAGGAGGCCTGGTACAGAGGAGGGGGCACCCAGCAAATATGTGTAGAAGGGGGGGAAAGAAGGGAAGCTGGGAGGGGAGGAATTCTCCAGATCACCTGCACCCACCTGCTTTCAGATTACCCCACATACAGAAAGAATTCAGAGCCAGCCCTGAAAGAAAAGGACCTGGCCCACTGTCCTCAATAACATGGAGCCTCAAAAACTCTGACCAGAGTTTTACCATCTCAATCTATCCAAAATAGATTTTTAAAGGCAAACTTTATAGATTCACTCCATGATTGAAAGTGTCACTTCAAGTTTTTAGTAACTTATGCACTCCACTGGCTTAAAAAAAAAAAAAAAAAAAAAAAACAACACCTTCAAATAAAAAAGGAGAAACACCTAAAAACAAGGTCTTAGGAGGGCAGGTCAGTTCTTGGTGTCAGCTCAAGGGGATTTCTATTTATTATTATTTTTTTAAATGTGCAAGAAATTGCAAAAGGTTGGACTTCCTTTCTTTCCTTTGTGACATCTTTGAAGGGTCCCTTGGTTTAGGTTATGTAGAGAGTACAAGTGGCAGGTTGGGAAACCGTCCAGGCCCCAGCAGAAATGCAGTAAAACCATTAGCCTCAACCGGGGTACTAAACAGCAAATTGTCTCTAGAGGAAAGGAGGTTTTCCCAGACAGCCCCCACTGGGGTTGTGGTAGGATATGCTAATAGTGCCGGCCACTGCGGCCAGCCTCCCTCCCCCAAGAATATATAAAGAGCCCCAGCCCCAGCTAGTCAGCCCAGGGCAGCAGGCGTCTGCCCTTGTTAATTACCAGAGAAACCCACCGGGGAGCTCCGTCCGGGATTTGCTTGTCTGAAGCAGCACCAGGCTCCGGTTTCTCCTCTGTCCCTTTCACTGCGGTCCAGGTGCACCGCCTGCCTCTCGGCAGGATGGACTTGGTGGACAGCTGCCAGTTTTCGCCTTCTGAGTACTTCTACGAAGGCTCCGGCATCCCTTCCCCCGAGGGTGAGTTTGAGCCCAGAGTGGCTGCCTTCAGGGCGCACAAAGCAGAGCTGCAGGGCTCAGATGAGGACGAACACGTGCGAGCTCCTACCGGCCACCACCAGGCTGGACACTGCCTCATGTGGGCCTGCAAAGCCTGCAAGAGGAAGTCCACCACCATGGATCGGCGGAGGGCAGCCACCATGCGCGAGCGGAGGCGCCTGAAGAAGGTCAACCAGGCCTTCGAGACCCTCAAGAGGTGCACCACGGCCAACCCCAACCAGAGGCTGCCCAAGGTGGAGATCCTGAGGAATGCCATCCGCTACATCGAGAGCCTGCAGGAGCTGCTGAGGGCGCAGGTGGAGAACTTCTACGGCCTGCCGGGACAGAGCTGCTCCGAGCCCACCAGCCCCACCTCCAGCTGCTCCGACGGCGTGGTAAGCATAGCTCCGGCACCTGCTAGGCGACCCTGATCTTACCTAAAAATTCTGGCGCCTCATTTAAACCAGGTATGGTGGGGGGACTGGAGTACAAGAGAATAATGGATTGCTTTAAGACAGAGAGGTCTTGTTCAGGAAACAGGAGCTAAACGAGATTTTAGTTTGATTTCTATCAGGTTCTAGGTGTGCACTGCAATAAAGGGTCGGCGTGTGAGATGGAAGATGGCTGCGCAGGATCAATCAAATGTTTTCTCCATTACTTAGCTTATTTCCAAAATATACCACCTGTGGATTTTGCCATACCCTTAACCTCTGAAGGCACGTAAAGAAGAAATGGAGAAAAAAAAAATACCCTCATGTCCCCAGTGCCTGCTCCGCTAAGGCCTGGCTGGGAGGAGATGTTGATGCATTCTTTTCAGAGGGTGTTTTCTGCAACGCTGCCAGGTTTTAATGTGTTTTTGCCCTGGGAAAGTGTTCTTTCCCTGAATAACTGTGGCTTCCTTCCACCGCAATCCATTTTGCATGGTTAACCCAGTGCACGTTGCTGCTGAGTTCCGCCCCCTCTTCCCTCTGCTGCTTCTCTCCTCTTCTTGAAGCACAGAGATTGACCTCTGTGCCCTGGGGATTTGGAGGGGGCTAACCTTTCCTAAATCAAGGCAATGACCACTGAGAGTACAGGCAGTGTACAAAGCTGGTGGGCTAGTCCTGCCTCAGCCGAGGGCAGAGCATCTTTTGCCAAGTCCTGAAAACAAATTTCTTTTGTGTCTCTCATTACAGCCTGAATGTAACAGTCCTGTCTGGTCCAGAAAAAGCAGCAGTTTTGACAGTGTCTACTGTACTGATGTGCCAAATGGTAAGAATTGATAGCTTCAGAGGAGTTTAAAAACCAGTTCAAGTTTACAATTCAGCCTGTAAAGCAGGCAGAGTCTGTTCGTCCAGGTAGTATTGGGAAGAGGAATGGAAGAGATGGTCCTTATGGGAAAGCTTTGTCATAACAAAATAAACACACAACTGCTTCAAATCCCCCTAGCTGGCATGCACACGTGCACATGTACACACACACATGCACACGCGCGTATGCACTTTTGCTTGAAATATCCCCATTCCCCACCTCCACCCCCAAGACATTTGCTACACATTTCTATATTGGGCTTTCTATGACCACCTGACCATTGGTGTCAAAGGATCTGACCTACATTTTAAGGGATAATGTAAGCAAGTCTATCTGGGGATAATTTTTTTAATGCTCTTCTGCTTGTATCTTTAGTATATGCTGCAGATAAAAGCTCCTTATCCAGCTTGGATTGCTTATCCAGCATAGTGGAACGGATCACCTCCTCAGAGCAACCAGGGTTGCCTCTCCAGGACCCAGCCTCTCTCTCCCCGATTGCCAGTCCTGATTCACAGCCCACAACTCCAGGGGCCTCAAGTTCCAGGCTTATCTATCATGTGCTATAACCTGGACCAGTTCTGCCAGGAGGGCCTATTACCCAGAAGGAAGGAGCCCTGAAGTCCTAAACCAAGACAGCCTGTATATAAAAAATTGTTTCCAGTTGTAAATTTGTAAATACTTTCTTGAAACTTTATAAGAATGTGCATTTGACTAAAAAGTCACCCTTGCAATTACTACTTTATCTTTCTTCTTTGCTTTAGAAATATTCTATATAATATTGTTTCTGAAGATAGTCATGATGCTTAACTTATATACATATTTTTATAAATAATACTCATCAAAATATTATCTCCAGTATTTGGATTTTTTTCTTTAAAACATTAGAGTAGCTGGGATCAGTTAAGGGGAATTTTAAATATATTTAACTTTTGTTTTTCTCTTTAATCCTTTAGCTGTTTTGTATTAAATAAACATATAACAACGCTGCCTAACAGTATATACTTTGATCTTTTTTTATAATAAACACATCTTTTGTAAGCAAAAAAAATAATACTTTGTGGATAATTTCAAGATATAAGAAATTTTGGAAATTCCACCATAAATAAAATTGTTTACTGCAAGAAACATTTTGGTTCATGACTTTTTTAAAGTATACCTCTAATAAAATTACTAATTATTGACATGAAATCTTTAAGGTTGGGCTGAAAATACTTAAAAAGTTGGCTTTCCAGATAAATCTGAGTATTTACCATCTCATGAACCCAATTTAGGTTCTGTTGATATCACAAGTGAAAATATTGTATTTCCATTTTAAACATACTTCAAGGGAGCCTGCTAAAATTTTCCTTTATCTTAGTACTATACTGTATAATGTCAAGTATTTTTGTGTATGTGAAGGGTAAATAGAAGTTATTCAGGACAATAGCATGTTTAAACAAACAAACAAACAAACAAAAAAGGTGAAGTTTACATCTTCTTGCTACCTATAGAACATTAAATCCTGAGTTGTCATAGTTGCTTTTCTTCCTGCCTGAAAATATGTTGATACCATAATATATCATTGAAGATTTAGACAGATTGGGCTGATATTTGTATATTAAGAGAGCCAGCCTGAGAAAACTGAAACAAATTATAGTAAAGTGAAGCAGATTGTGTTTTCTCTCGTTTTTTACAGCTTTTTACATTTTATTTTATTAATTTTTGTTGTGTATATGTGCATGTGTGCATGAAACAGACATGTGTCTTTCCTTGCTTATCACCCTTAAATCTCCTCTAGACAAATTAACATGAAAAAATTGAACAATTACTTAGGTTGAAACAATCACTGGGGTAATTCTCACAACTTTACCGTGGAGAGACATAAAAAGGAAATATCTCTGAAAGATGTAAAGTAGCTGTTTGCAGAGAACAATATAGATATCATTCTCTAATTTTATATTAGTTTAAAATTGCTAATGGTTTGTGGTTACATATATTATTCAAATGAAGAGTACAGATCTTCCACCAGAGTGAGGTGATGCTTCTGTATCGTCCCTTTTCTCTGATGTGATTTTCTTGAGCTTGTGCAGTCACGAGGCTTCAATGAATGAGAATCAGGGAATCATTCCATAAGAAAGACTGAGTTAAAAAATATTGTGGGCACTGTCACTCTGTTAGCCCCGTGGCCTGACGGGATGCTGACTTTCAGCAAACAGATAAATCTTCCTTGATGCATGATTTGGGAATATGAGAATTTTAGGTGAAGAGAATTCAGGAGGGCCTGGTGGAGATTCATATACATTTCCAGCCTAAGTTGAGTTATTTGCTTTTGTTAGATACTGTGTTACATACATCTTCTCCTTTGGACACTCCTATGGAGAGGTTGGAGATTTGTTTTTAGTAGAATCAGAAAGGAAAAAAACAATTCAAATACTAGTTTGCTTTTTAAGTTCAATTTTTAAGCAAATTACCATATTTTGTTTCCATTTATAAAATTCAGCAGAAAAATAATGACATTTTTAGTACAAATGAATGAAAAATTTTTTTCTTACCAAATACTAATAATTTCTGTTACTTTAAAGTGTATGCAATATTTTTGGTGAATAATATAATAATTCAGAGTAGTTAGAGTTTACCAGTGGTCCAAGCCAGTTTGTTCCATGAATCCCATTTCCCACGTTCTAATATGGAGGCCTCTGGATACTCAGTAAACAACTCAGCACAATACATCATTGGGCATCGTATATGCTTCTTTTGGGATAAGGGGCCTTTGGAAATTGGTTTCCTAAAAGAAGATCCTATCTTCTTTCTTCCAAGATAGTAGAAAAGATAAAAAAGAGTGGAACTGACGAAAGCTTCTAGTATGGCTAGGTTTTCGTCATCTATAAATTTGCAGTGAACAAGTGGCTGCCTCTGAGTTTGTATCCGGCCACTTCTTCTCAGCTGGTAGAAAGCCCACAACCAATCAACAGTCAAATTTATTGGAGCCACTAGGACAGTATTTCCTCCCTCATCTGCAAACCCGACTGGGAGGACGTTCCAGGAAATGAGAGTCCAAGAGCCTTGTGTTCCTCATGGGAAGTAGAAGCTCGCTGAATCCCATATGAAAACTGAGTCCCCTGAAGTTATGGAAATTGGTGAGTGCTACATGGATGCAAGTTGCTGTTTAGCTCAGAGTTTCTCCATTTCTTCTCCCAAGAAAGATGTAAGTCTGATAAAAAAAATAGTGGCTACATTTTACCCATAAATTCTCCTTTAAGATATCATTCTAATAAAGACTTAATCTGATAGGTGGTATTTTCTGAAATTCTCTGTGGGGTTATAAGAGTTACTAGATTAAAAGTGGTAATTTAATTCTCTGACTGGCAGAAGTGATATTTCTGGGAATGGCATTAGAGCACAGCTATTTGTAACTTCAGAAAAGCCCTGCTTGAATAGCAAAGTACCCCCTGAAAATATCGCCACTGGATGTTCTCACAATGTCACAAAAAAACAAAGACCATCAAATTTATTTTTTAAAGAATTTTGATTAGCCATATTTTAGCTTATAATAATATTTTAAATAGTGACCACTAAAATTATTATAATGTTAAAATTTTATTAAACTCATCCTTTGTAAGGGGGAAAATCAGCTACGTTCTATCCGCATTTATGTCACAACTTCACTTTATTAGATTAATCAGGAAATAATGTAAAGCAGCAACTACCAAATCTGAGTATTTATCATTATGCAAATAAGAAAGCTGAGGCTTGGCCAGGGAAGGTGGCTCATGTCTGTAATACTAGCACTGTGGGAGGCTGAGGCAGGTGAATCAACTGAGTTCAGGAGTTTGAAAAAGAGTGAGACCCTATCTCTACTAAAGATAGAAAAACTAGCCAGGTGTCCATGGTGAGCACCTGCAGGCCCAGCTACCCAGGAGGCTGAGACAAGGGGATTGCTTGAGCCCAAGTCTGAGGTTGCTGTAAGCTAGGACACCACAGAACTCTATCCAGGGAACAGAGTGAGACTCTGTCAAAAAAAAAAGGAAGGAAGAAAGAAAGCTGAGGCTTAAGGTTAGTAATTTGCCCATGAACTCAGTTGGCTGTTTGGGTGTCTTCATGGCACATGATCCCGGAGGATCCACCAGAAGTTATATGAGCCAGCTTGAGTGGATCTGCAACTTATTACTGACAATTCTTTAAGTTCCAGAATATTACATCTATTCCATTCTTCTGGTCAAACAAGTTACTAATGTCAGCCCAGAATCAAGAAGAAGCAAATTAAACTTCACTTTTCAGTGAAGGAAATAGTAGAGAATTTGTGTACATATTTAACTCACCAGGAGGAGCAGTATATACTTGCTGTATCTATTTTCTTACTTTTCACACATTCTGCTCATTGTAATCCGGCTTCTGCCCACTGATAACCCTTGAATCAGAGGACTGTGCCAGTCCAGTTTACACCTCTAGGCCAGGAGTCTTCCCTGATCTTCAGTCATGTACCTCCGACTACCTTCTTAAACCTTTTAGAAATCCTCTTTCCCCTCTCCTCCCTCTAAATGGGCTCGTTTTCAGCATTGACATCACCAGTCATGGAAGCGTGATTATTCCTAATGTTTCAATCTCCCATCTGATTTATTACACAATCCTATGAGTTTACTTTTTAAAATACTTCTCAAATCATTACCCTTCATCCAAACTATGGCTATTTCTTTCCAGGAATCTCACAAGATCCTCTTTACCCATCCCTCTGTAATTACTTTGAATCTTCCAGTTCTATGTCAGCGTCCATGTTCATCTGTAAGGACTGTACCTTTTCTCTCCTCGGGTCATGTGGTTTGGGTGGGATTGACAGTAACATCTGGATCCAGAAGGAAAAAAGTCATTCTGCCCCAGCAATGAGTACATCCTCTCGCTTGGTCATAATAATTGTTTCATGGATAGACTGGTGATCAACTTTGAGTTCAATAAATGTCAGTCCCAGGATGTTTATTAGAACTCCAGGGAAAAGGAGGTCCCCTTTCTGTTGAGGTGGCTATGTGTGAGATTTTTGATTTTAGGGTTCCAGCTGTCATTTCACCCCCAGGAGAGGAGGTCCTGCCTAAAAATAAAGTCGACAAAGTAGAAAGCAGAGCTGTGATGTAGCGAGATCTAGTCCTGAAATCATTGAGCATCCAGATCTGAAAATGCCTGAACATCTGCTTTTGGCCACAATTTACAACTCTGAAGCCAACAAATGATCTTTTTTCTTAAACCAAGATGAGCAGGAATCTTGTCTATTAAAAATAAATTATAATACATAGGCTGACCAAAATTTATGCACTACATGGTTTGATTCAAATACATGCTTTGAAATAAGCAGACTTTCACCCCCTCTGAAACAGGGAAATACATTATCAGTTAGCAATGGGCATTCAAGTGAAAGGTCATGATATGGATGGGGCTAGAGAGATTAGGATGGGAAGAATCCAGGGGTGAGTAGTACCGAGTATGTTCAGAGAAAGAATGGGTCACAGTACCCACCATATGCCCCCTACCGAGGTGCTGAGGTTATTTCCCAGATTTACCATGAATGAGCAGAGGCAACTTAGGTAAACTACTTACATTCTTAAAAGCTGTTTTCTCATTTATAAATGTGAATAACAGCATATGTCACATGGGTTGTGAATACTGCACGAAGACATAAAATTTTTAGCCCAGGGTCTAGTATATAAAAATGCTCATCAAATGATAATAGTTGAGGTTTAGAATGAAGCCTTGCAAACTCCTGAGGAGAGGAACTTTGGAAATGTTTTGAGTCCTAAAGTACCCTGTATCTTTAGTAGCCTTGGGCCCATGTGATTCCTCGTGTGATTATTACTCCTCACAAATCCTGTATATGAACCAGCTTGAGTGGATCTGCAACAAAAAGAATCACTTGAAAGCATCTTCAAATGCTAACCTGCAGGTTATTCTTCAGAGAATCGCTCATATCTTCCCGTGGCCAACTAACATTTCCCCCCACCCCTCGTGACAAGCTCAAGAAAGACAGACTTGAATTCATCTGCTTCTCCCACATACCTTATTTCATTCTGTGATATCACTGTCATAATATCATATCATAATTTTAGAATTATTTTTGATTTTTTTCTTTTCCTCGAAGTAATTAATTGAGTGTGTCTAGACCATAAAGCAAGAGGAAATTATTAAGATAGGAGTAGGAGTAGCAAGAGAAAGAAGTGAACAAGTGTATTTCCTCCGTGAGTGTCACTATTCCACACTGGAACATTTTTACAATCAGCTTGAGATTTATGATATTTACCTACATTTAATAGACTAACATTCCTTTTTTGATAAAAAAAAAAAAAGCTTTTCAAATTAAATGTTTTATAATCAATGGGATGTTAGAGTCAAGGAAATGTTATATTAAGATTAAGAAAAGACATTTATAAAGGACATTTATTAAATATTTCTCTTTTTATCAGAAGCTGGTTTTACATGTATTATTAATATTGATCATTAGTAGATAAAAAAGTCATCTCCATTCATAGAGTGTCTACTCTGTATCCAAAAATGTTTGTTGGTCTGATATGCATTACCTCTAACTAAGCACAAAAATGGCTCAAGGAATGGAGTTTTACCAATCCAGGCTATTACTGAGGAAGGGCTTACACACAGAGAATGCATGAAACATGATCAGTTTCCAAGTGGGGCTCTTGTTAATTCTCCTATTACAGCCCCACGAAGCCGCCAGAGTGTGGTGGAAACCTGAGGCAAGCCGAGTATTTTGAGGAAATAACTAAGATTTTGAAAATGGTATTTTAGTATTCTGGTAGTTGGGAAGAGGGAGGGTGTCGAGTCAGGAGCACTCCCTAGGATTTAGTGATAGCCCTCACATAAGGTGATGTTGTCCTTCAGCCCTGGCTGAGCTGTCCAGCGCAAGGGGGCTCTCAATAAAAGTTGTTGACTGATTGAACCACTGAGGTGCGTCTGCATGATGCCAGACATCTGGATCCAAAGAGTGAAATCCAGTCATCCAGATGTTAAGGTTACATGATATGTCACCATCAAACATTTAGAAACTTTTAACTGATCGCTTTTTTTTTTTTTTTTTTTTGTACTTTTCATCCAGATGGACGGCACTGAATGAACTTGACTTTGTGCCAATCACTATTCCCTGAATTTTTACTTGGATAGTTAATCCAGGGGCTAATGCTAATGAATCACTAAAAGGGAATGGTGAATATCACAAACAAGTGAATACTAAGAGCCACTAAATAATGAAGAAAACGAAAGCTTCCCATTATCAGAGGTGTATTTTAAAGAGCGTTCATTCTGGTTCCCTTTCTATTTATCCAAAGAAATTTCACTGGGTTGGGTGTCTCAAGCTTACAGCATTACAGTTCTTTATTATTTTGTTTCACATCAAAGCTAACTCTGAGAATATTTCACAGATAATTAAATGTTAATATGTTCCTTCTGTTCGCACTTGGCTCAGTTAAAATGTGATACAAAAAGTGACGCACTGTAATGCTGTATTCAGTTCATGGAAAGTAAACATTATTCTCCTCAACATTACGTACACCAATGTATTTTAACAATCCCAATTTTGACAAGACCACATAATGCTCCAAATAGGTAGTGATGATAAGATAAAATAAATATATCTTTGTTCTTTGAAACATCATCTCCAAATTAAATATAAATTGAAAACAAGTACATTAGTTTATCATCGAAGGTGATACCTTTAAATTAAAGCAACTCTATGTCCAGATGCTAACTTAAATTGAGAAGTGAAAAGTTTTTAGAAATAAGGTCTAATAACCTTGAACTCCTGGGCTCAGGGTATCCTCCCACCTCAGCTTCCACAGGCTAGTACCACCACACCAAGCTACTCATAAATAAACTTTATTCATTCATTTATTTGTGCATGTATGCATGTATGTATGCGTTTATTTATTTATTTTTATTTATTTAGTAGAGCTGAGGTCTTCCTATGTTGCCCAGAACTCCCGGCCTCAAGCAATCTTCCCAGCCTGGGCCCCCCAACGTGCTGTGATTACAGGTGAGAGGCCCTGTTTCTGGTCAAAAAGTAGAAATTTAAGTAGAACAATTGGCTCATTGGGTGTTTTGTGTACATGATGATAAAGCTATGGATTAGACTGCTGTGGATTGGACTATTTTTTTCTTGAAGAAATTCCTGAGTTTTTTAAGTTGCCCCTTTAAATAATTTGTTTGGCTTGACTTTCTCTGATGACTGGGGATAGCAGGGGCTAGGCAGATGAGCTGCCCACGTAGAGGCATGGCAGGGGAATGGAGAAAGCTGCCTGGGTACCAACCCCCACTGCTTTCAGTTATTAATATACTTGGAAAAGAATTGAGTTGGTGGCTAAAAAATATTAGAAGTATGGTTTATTTCTTTGTTATTTTTCTACCAGGTCATGCATTGCCTGAATGCAGAACTGCTCTGTGAATCCCTAATACCTCATCTTGTTTCAGGCACATTAAGGGTATAAAGTAAATACTCACTGAATACATTTCTATATTCTCATATCCATTTGTATACATGAGTAGATCTGCTATGGGGGAGATTCAAATGTCTTTCCATATCTAACTGTAAATCAGAAAATCTATCTGTTTTAAATGTTATAATCTCTTTCAGAAAAACAGGATATATGATATGAATAGTCCCATACAAATTTAGAACCACTTCAATATGAAGAAATGACTGTCTCCTAAAAAGACATCTCTTTACAATCACAGGCTTAACAATAGAGCTAGAAATAATTACATAAAAACAGGTCTGCCAGTTATTTCAGTACAAGAGAAAAATCATTACTAATTCTTGCTAGAATGTGACAGACACATTCTAAAATTACATGAAGAATTTTGAAAGTCTTTTGGGTTTGCTACGTCACTGTCTTTTACATCAACATATTGCCAACTCAAAGCATCTGAAGGCTCTTTCAGAATCACATATAAACAAGAATCATTTCACCCACCTCTGGGCTGGAATGTGACAGCTGGTTAAAGTAAGCATAGCAACACTACACAACAATATCAAACAGGATGAATGGCTTAACTAATCAAAAATAGAGCATCAAAGCAAAACTGCTCAAATTAGATTTCTGGCCAGGACAGAAAGGCTAACTGTTCTCTACTGGTATAAAGTCCCTAGGATCCTTCACAACCACATGATGTGTGTTTGTATTACCAATCAAATTCAATATTTGATTTGACAACTTAATAGGTTTTTTAATGTCACACTGGGAGGTTTTGAGTATTTTGATCCAAGGTGACTTATGTGGAAAGCAAGATGTGTAATAGTCAAGGGAAAGAGCTGTGAGGCAAGAGTGACCTTGGTCAAGTCACAAGTTCCCAGCGTATCACTTGAGCAAGGCACCACCCTCTCTGAACACAGGGTTCTCAATACTCACTTCCTCGAGCTGCTTTCAGGATTAGTCATATATAATGTGTACCAAGCTTTGAAATAAGTTCCCAGAACACACAGGGATATTATTTTTATCTACTAATGGTCAGCATAATTCATACAAAATACTGAAAGGTTCTAAGAACTATTTCCCAATATATTAAATTATTCTTAACTTAGAGATCTGACAAGTTGTTGGCCCAAGAGATCATCTGGTTTACTTTAAGGTTTTTGAACAGTAATAATAGATTAAATATCATAGCCAAAAGTTGTTTCACAGGAAACTATGAAAATATAAACATACTAAGTTTTCTCTTCTTTTTCTGTCTAGCGGCAAATATTTAATCAAAATTCCAAAATGAATTGTTTCAAATTGTTTAACAAACTCTAGTATTTCCAGTCACATATTAATGTCCTAGAATGAACTATCATTAAAGTTACTTAAATAAATTATCTCAAATCATTATTCTCCATATTTTTAATTGAAAATATTTAAGTAAATCTTATTTCAACACTAGAGACTGTATCCTTTCTATTTCATATCCTTTCTGAACTTTATTCTTTGACTTAATAACTGAAGATGTTATAATTTTAAAATGTTTTCACAAGAAAAACTTAATTCTGAAATATTAAGAGTATATGATACCAAAGTACTATAAAAACTATCTCCTAATAAATAATTCTTGGGGAAAAATACCTATTATACTTTGAAATCATGCACCAGTGATTGGCATAAATGATCTATAATCATAACCATAATGTCCTTCAATCTATCAAGTTCTAATGGTTATTTCAGTACAAGAGAAAAATCATTACCAATTCTTGCCAGAATGTAGTAGACAAAGCTATACCTTTTTAAATCAATGTGTAACAAACCGAGAGCGTTGTTTCAAGACCTGTAGATCACTGAAGCTAAAATGTAGCATTCTAATTGTTGGTCGAATCCTCTCTGGAAGATAATTCTTAAAGTTGTAGCTATTAAGTTTCTATGTTATATTTACTGTGGTACTTGGGAACGTTGACAAAGGGTTTAGTATCTCTGGTATGTCCATTCTAGATTTAGTCACTGAGCCATGGCACTTGCTGCCAAAAGACTTCTATTTTTATAGGTGGTATTTTTTCAATTACCTTATGTATTAGCTCCCAGGAAATGTTCGTCAAAGGTAATGACATCGTATAGAATGTTACCAACTCTCTCGTGTAGTACTTGTACCATCTCTTCCTAGCTATTAGCATATAAAGAATGGCACTGTACATTTGGATGAGAGAAATATGGATACCATTGCCTCAAATGAGGTTTCTTAGTATCTGTAGAAAATTTGGCCAGAGGAGGAAAAAAGACATAGGGGTCACCTGGAATGCCCTTCTCCTACACATCATTTTCTAGGTTTTTTTCTTTTGTTTTTATTATAGAGACATATATGTTCATATTTCTACTATCTTACCAGTAAATTGTGAAGCCCAAGTAATTGTGAACAATGCCTGTTTGCTTGCCTTCTAAAGAACTTAAGCTTCCTAGTTTATAGCTGATGAAGGAGGAGTCAGTCTTTCACTGCAGTGATGTATTCACTTCACTAAGAACCATTTCCATTGTAAATTAATTCTTGAAACATTGGATTGCAAATATCATCCGTATCATTATCCAGTCTGCTCTCAGAAGCAATGACTCAGTCTGCCGCAGGTGCTGGCTTCTAAAAAGAAGGTGCTCCAGACAGAACACATTAAACCATGACTGCGTCCACGAACAACTCATGTCAAAGGCCTTTTTACTTTATGAGGCTTGGCAAAGAGATTCATGGATGCCATTTCTGATCTGCATCTGGCTTCAGTGTTTATCCTGTGCCCTTTTAAAAAGAGATACTCTTTTTTCTTGTTTGTTTGGGATTCACTGAGGGTAAAAAGAATTAGATTACACCGAATACAGTTGTTAGGATAAAGTCCCTCTTGTAATTGTGTCCCGCCTCTAAGAGGTGTGGCGTACACTGTAACCCCATCCCTGTCCCTCTTCCCCTCTCCCAGATTCCTCTTTCCCCTACTCCACCCCTTGTATTAGATCATCTATTAGAATTGAGTACATTGGATTCTTGCTTCCCCATTCTTGTGATGCTTTACTAAGACAAATGTCTTCCACCTCCGTCCAGGTTAATACAAAAGATGTAAAGCCTCCATCTTTTTTAACAGCTGAATAGTATTCCATGGTGCACATATACTATTCCTGGGTTGGTGGGCATTTAGGTTGTTTCCACCTAACATTGTAAAATGAGCTGCAATAAACAGTCTAGTGCAAATGTCCTTTAAGTAAAATGCTTTTTTTCTTTTGAGTAAATGCCTAGTAATGGGATTGCAGGATCAAATGGGATGTCTAATTTGAGTTCTTTGAGAAGTATTCATACTTCCTTCCAAAAAGTTTGTATTAGTTTGTAGTCTCACCAGCAGTGTAAAAGTGTTCCCTTCTCTCTACATCTACACTCTTAAGTGCCTTTTAATAAACACGTTTCCCAAATGTTTCTTCTTCAGAAAGCTACTCTATGTTTACTCAGAATTCATAATTTCATGCCTCTGTTTGGAATATGTGAATCTAAAATATAACTACTTGTCAAGTCTTTATTGAGTCATCAGTGTACAGAGAAATTACTAGAAATTATGTGAAATAATAAAAGAATTAGACAAAATAGGGCTGCCCTTGAGAGCTTATGTTTTTTTCAGTAAGAAACAATCCTATGTGTATAAATGAGGAAAGAAATAATGAGTGGCACCAATTTCAGGCATTAGTTACCGAGGGCCCTTGCTACACATTTCAAGATGCTGGCTAAGTCTGACAAATGTTTTCTGGAACAAAAGAAAATATTTGGGGGAAAATTAGAGTAACCTGAAGGTATAACTCCTTGACATAAATTTTGTCATTGGGAATGCTAAACTGATTCCACAATTGCTGTGAAGAATAGAAGATAATTTTAAAAGTGATATGTCTGTTAGGTTTTAGGAAATGTTCTAAATGTTTGTTTCGAACTTCTCAGTGGAGTGTGCATGCTGTGGATTGGAAGCTCAGGATACATCAGTCTGGGAAAATGTCTTAGATGCTGCTCAAGAGGACTATAACTTCTTTGACCTGTCTTTTGATTACGTATTCTAGGAAAATAGTAAAGAAGAGTCTTGCTCCTTTAAGGAGTCGTTAAAAATAAAGATAACAAAGATATTCCTGAGATTTTCAGAGAAAATTGTAAAACTTCATTGAAAGACATTTAGAAATATCTGATTAAAAAAATGTTACACTGAATTCATAAGTAGGAAAATTTGATAGTTTAATGGTGCTGTCAATTTTCATCACTTTTAATCTCTAAATTCAGTATAATTTTATTAGGAAATATGATGAACTAATTCCATGCAAATGTTAAAATAATTTATTATATTCAGAAAAATAATGGGGTTACTTGTTCTATCAGACTTATTATAAAAGATACAGTAATTAGACAGTTTTATAATGATTAAGGAACAAATAGACCAGAAGACTAGAAATTCATAGAAGTATTACAAGAATGGAATAACAAACAGCACATGTACTCCTTATCAAATTGGAACTAGTTGATCAACACATGTGGGATTGACTTATATGGAAGCAAAATTCAATGAAATACAAGTGGAGGTAGGGAAAAAAGGATATAGGAAAATTACCACCCAACAGGTGCATTGTACAGGTACACTTCACACTTTCTGGTCAAGGACACACCCATAACCTCAACTGAAAATATACAAAAGTAAACTATGTAACCAAAACATATATAGCCCTATAATATTCTGAAGTTTAAAAAAAGAGTCTCAATACTTGGAGACTCACCCGTATGTGGACACTGTATTATAATGATATAGCATTTGAAGTTCAGTGATAAATTATATGTTTTCAAAAATTGTGCCTGAACGTTTTATTATTGAAAGGAAAGGGAAGGGAAGGAGAGGAAAGAGAAGAGAAGATGAAAAAAAAAAAAAAAAAAAGGAAAAGAAGGCAAAACAGACAAACCAAAAACTCAGGTAGAATGTAAACATGAAAAACAATTTGTAAAAGAAAATAGAAAAGAATATATTTGTGATGTTCAGGGAGAAAGAGTCTTACATATGACATATCATAAAGCATAAAGAGGAAAAGATGATAAATTCCTTTAATTATAAATTTTAAGTTGTGCTCAAGAGACATAATTTTAAAAGTAAAAATATAAATGATAAGAAATAAAAAAGAAGATATTTACTTCCTCTAACAAAGAACTGTATCTAACTTAGTGTGTGTATATATGTATGTGTGCGTGTGTATATATAATCTTTCTAAACCAATAATGAAAAAGTCAACCAATTAAAACATAGACAAAATGCATAACCCAGAAAATCACAAAAGAGGAAACTTGCATGGCTAAAAAACATGTAGAAAGTTGTCCAACTTCATAAAACAATGATTGGATATAATTTTATGCATACCAGATTGTAAAAATTTTAAAAGTATGACAACCCCAGAGATTAGTAAGAATGTGAATATATGAGAAATTTCTATACTGCCATTGGAAGTATAAATTGCCATGACTATTTGAGAGAATAATTTGCCCTTAAGTAGTAATTTCAACAATACACATGGCCTATGACAAAACAATTTCATTCCTAAATATACAAACTCAAGGACAGAGGTGTTCAAATAGAGTTGCCTATCTGTCTCAAAGTATACAAAGGCTTTCCAGTTGTATGAGAAGACAGATTTAAGGGAATAGATTTTTAGATGCTCAATTTCCACATTTCCCTAAAACTGGTAAGCAGGAAAACGTACCTCAAACTTCTCACATGTTCTTCCCCAACTCCCCTTTCATAATACTATAATTTTTCTTCTCTTTTGTAAGTCAAAGGCATCTTCTCACTCATTCTGAATCTCTCCATAGGACATTGATCCCAGGTATAAAACCCAGTAGAAGAAAAAATTATATCCAAAACAACTTAAAATAGTGGTATTTGGGATGTGAATATATTGGGATATTAGGAAGATGAAAAACTTCAACTTCTAACATAGCTTTGTGACATCAGGTGGTTTCTAATAATTTGCTTTTAATTTAATTAATAGAATCAAGGTATCTGCTAATGGGTCATTACAAGTGTTTTATAATAAATTCCCAAATGATTTTGACACATAACTCAGAAATAAGTTCAATGAATAGGAAGAAACGAATGAGACAAATCTTCTTCCATTCATATTTGCTTACTAACATGAATAAGATATGTTAGTGCTCACGTCCATGGAAAAAAATAAAATAGGCCTCAGACATGTTTTATTTTGGCTATAGTCATCCTTGGATACATAAATTGTCTAGAAGAACTCACTGTTACTCCCCACTCACAGCAAATGAAATTGCGTGTATTTTATCAACAGATATTTCCAACATAATTTTACTTTTTTGGTGTAAGAATTATCAAAATGTATAAAACATTAGTTACTTTTATCAATATGTACTACTACTAATTGAAAAATCATAATGTAATCTTGAGGGGTTTTTTGGGTTTCTTTTTGCAGTTTTTGGCCAGGGCTGGGTTTGAACCCACCACGTCTGGTATATGGGGCTGGCGTCCTACTCCTTTGAGCCACAGATGCCACCCATCTTGAGCATTTTTTTTAACAGTAATTGTTTAAAAAAACAATAGTAGTAGTTCCTTATAGTCAGAGAAAGCTTTATTTTTAAAATTTAAATTATATATGTACTTTTATTGTAGAAAATTATACTAGTGATATCAATAAAACAAGTAAAATTATTTAAATAGATTACATTAAGATTATATGGGCAAAACAAAATGAAAATGCAAATTTGAGAGAACAATGGATATGCTGTAAAGTTAATGATTTTAAATGCAATCAAAATATGAAGTATGGTACAATATCAGGCTATATTATAGGCAGTAAGAATAAGTATGGCTGGGCCTGCTAACCAACACTGACAACTGCAACAAAAAAATAGCCAGGCATTGTGGTGGGCACCTGTAGTCCCAGCTACTTGGGAGGACTTGCAGTCCCAGCTACTTGGGAGGCTGAGGCAAGAGAATAGGTTAAGCCCAAGAGTTAAAGGTTGCTGTGAGCTGTGATGCCATGACACTCTACCCAAGGTGACATAATGAGACTCTGTCTCAAGAAAAAAAAATTGCCCCCATCCAGGTGATTGTGACACAGCAATCCACACTGTGAGAACCAGGATGTAGGGGCAGTAATGGTGAAAGAGAAACTATCTAAGACCTTGGCTTACCAAAACAACATTTTAATGTACATATAATAGTCTCAAAGTATTAGTCTCAAAATATATATAATAAATAAAATAAAATGCCTTGTTTAAAATCTCAAAATGCATAATATAGGAAATCCAGACTTGAACTCCTGAGAAAGAATCAGTGGCAAAGGATACCGTTTTTAGAAAGCTGTAGAGTGGTGACTCACATTCGATAGCCAGAAGAACACTGAACTTTGGAAATAAATTCTAAGAAAAGAAAGAAACATGCAAAAAATATCCCAGTAGTGTGATTGAGTTGATGAGAAGCAACAGCCCACTGGAGCAAACAGATCCACCTATAGCAAAGCATGGACATGAGGGAGTTTGGGGAGACTCGTGTCAGATGATTAAGATCCATCCCTTCATGTCTTATGTTAGAAACTTGGCACCCCTTGAGGCACATCCCAAGTAGTTTATTAAAGAAGTGCTTCCAAAGAAATCTGGCCTGAGCAAACCAGAACAGGAAAGGTGGAAAAGCCAAGTAAAGATGCAATTTCAGAGAAAGCACCAGCGTCAACCTGATCCTATTGGATTCTCCAGAGCGTAAATTCAAATTGATAAAACACAGGAGTTGAGGTGCTTGGCCTCCCCCAACATAGTAAAAACTCCATGTATAACTTTCTACCCCTATAGACAAGATAAAGTGTTGATTAGCATGTATTTTGTATGTTATAGGTATTTTTATTGTATGTAAACTAGGGAAAAGTAAATATCATTAAGAAAATATTAAGGAAGATATATTTACTATTTGTTAAGTGGAAATAAATCAATTTAAGGTCTTCATCCTCATTATTTCAAGCAGAATAGGCTGAGGACAAGGAGGAGGAAGAAGGGTTGGTCTTCTTGTCTCAGGGGTGGTGGAGATAAAAGATGTAGCACAGGTGGAATGTGGGACAGGAGAGGCGGGTACACTTGGTGTAACTTGTATTTCAGGCAACTGGTAATCAGAAAAAGGTGTTGCAATTTTATTTGCAGATGCAATAGGCTTTAAACCAACAAAAGCAAAAAAAGATAAGAATGGTCACGTCATATTTGTTAAGGGTAATACTCAATATAATGAGATTTCAATTATTAATACCTATGCACCCAACCAGAATGTGCCTCATTTTATAAGAGAAACTCTAACAGACATGAACAACTTGATTTCCTCCAGCTCCTTAATAGTCAGAGATTTAAACACTCCTTAGCAGTGTTAGATTGATCCTCCAATAAGAAGCTGAGCAAAGAAATTTGAGATTTAAACCTAACCATCCAACATTTGGATTTAGCAGACATCTACAGAACATTTCACCCCAACAAAACTGAATAAACATACTTCTCATCAGCCCATGGAACATACTCCAAAATCAATCACATCTTAGGTCATAACTCTAACCTCAGTAAATTTGAAGGAATAAAAATAATTTCTTACATCTTCTCGAACCACCATGGAATAAATGTTGAACTCAGTAACAACAGGAATCTGCATACTCATACAAAACATGGAAATTAAATAACCCTATGCTGAATGATAGTTGGTTCCAAGATGAGATTAACAAGGACATTGCCAAATTTTTGGAAAAAAATGACAATGAAGACACGAATTATCAGAACCTCTGGGATACCACAAAGGCAGCCTTAAGAGGGAAATTTATACCACTGCAAGCCTTCCTCAAAAGAATGGAAAGAGAGAAAGTTAATAGCTTAATGGGACATCTCAAGGAACTGGAAGAGGAAGAACATTCCAACCCCACCCCCAATAGAAGAAAAGAAATAACCAAAAGTAGAGCAGAATTAAATGAAATAGAAAACAAAAGAATTATACAACAATAGAGATCAATAATTCAAAAAGTTGGTTTTTTGAAAAGGTCAATAAAATAGATAAACCTTTGGCTAACCTATCCAGGAAAAAAAAGAGTAAAATCTTTAATATCATCAATCAGAAACGACAAAGACAAAATAACAATAGACTCCTGAGAAATTCAAAAAATCCTTAATGAATATTACAAGAAACTTTATTCTCAGAAATATGAAACTCTGAAGGAAATTGACCAATACTTAGAAGAACGTTACCTTCCAAGATTTAGCCAGAATCAAGTGGAAATGTTAAACAGGCCAATATCAAGTTCTGAAATAGCATCAACTATACAAAATCTCTCTAAAAAGAAAAGCCCATGATCAGATGGCTTCATGTAAGAATTCTACCAAACCTTTAAAGAGAAACTAGTACCTATATTACTCAACATGTTGCAAAAGGTAGAAAAAGAAGGAAGACTACCCAACACGTTCTATGAAGCAAACATCACCCTGATCCCAAAACCAGGAAAAGACCCAACAAGAAAAGAAAATTATAGACCAATATCACAAATGAATTTAGATGCAAAAATATTCAGCAAGATTGTAACAAAAAGAATCCAAACAGAATCCAGCAACACATCAAACAAATTATACACCATGACCAAGTCGGTTTTATCCCAGGGTCTCAAAGCTGGTTCAATATATGTAAATCTATAAGTATAATTCAGCACATAAACAAATTGAAAAACAAAGACCATATGATTCTCTCAATTGATGTAGAAAAAGCTTTTGATAATATCCAGCATCCCTTCATGGTCAGAATACTTAAGAAAATTGGTATAGAAGAGACATTTCTTAAACTAATAGAGGCCATCTACAGCAAACCCACAGCCAATATCATATTGTATGAAGTTAAATTGAAATCATTTCCACTCAGATCAGGAACCAGACAAGGCTACCCATTGTCTCCATTGCTCTTTAACATTGTAACGGAAGTTTTAGCCACCACAATTAGAGAAGAAAAGGCAATCAAGGGTCTCCATATAGGGTCAGAAGAGATCAGCCTTTCGTTCTTCACAGATGATATGATTGTATAACTGGAAAATACCAGGGATTCTACTACAAAACTCTTAGAAGTGATCAAGGAATACAGCAGTGTCTCAGGTTACAAAATCAACATTCATAAATCAGTAGCCTTTATATATACCAACCATAGTCAAGCTGAAAATACAGTTAAGGACTCTATTCCATTCACAGTAGTGCCAAAGAAGATGAAATATTTGGGAGTTTATCTAACAAAAAACGTGAAAGATCTCTATAAAGAGAACTATGAATCTCTAAGAAACGAAATAGGTGAAAACATTAACAAATGGAAAAACATATCATGCTCATGCTAGGAAGAAAGAACATGGTTAAAATGTCTATACTACTCAAAGCAATATACAATTTTAATGCAATCCCTATTAAAGCTCCACTGTCATACTTTAAAGATCTTGAAAAAA
>CAUYPK010037639.1:0-26007 GCA_963574355.1 Loris lydekkerianus | reverse complement strand
TTGGCCCTTTCCCCATAGTCTTGTGGTATAGTTGGGTTATAGCCTTCATGTGAAAGCTATAGTTTAGCTTCATAGTAGGGCTGAGTACATTGGATACTTTTTCTTCCATTCCTGGGATACTTTGCTAAGGAGAATATGTTCTTGGTCTCTTTGGTTAATTTTAAGAATGAGATGGGACAAGGGAGAAACTGGGGCAGTGACATTCAACAGCAGCCACAGGGGAAGAGTTGGGAAGTGGACTAACCATCCATTAGTATGAGTTTATTCTAAGACAAATGTGTTTCCTATTTGATAGTTGATTTTAGAGCAAATGCAGTCATCTGAATTGTCTACCAATAGGAGTGCTTGCTTGTGGTTTAATTTTCACATTCAGTTCAACTCTTATTATCTACAAGTATGCCTCCCAATATTTGCCTCTCTATATCCATGAATCCTGTATGATAATCTCATTTTTTATTTGGAATTGAAGAAACGCTTTAATAAAAGATTCATTTAAATCCAATTATCAATATTTCCTATTGCCTGCCCCCCACCATACTAAATGACTTGGTTGCAAGATGTTAGTTAAAAATACAGTAGAATAATTTTGGTCAACAAAATCAAGCTTGCTCTTCTTTCTCCACTCGTTTTGACATTAATTATAAATATTACCCTTGTTAGTAGCTACACAGGGCTATCAACGTAGCACCTAAGACTGTTTTTTCAAAAAAATCCCTTATTCATCGACTGCTTTTCCATTTTCCATATATTAGCACAGAAGGCTGAACAGTCTGCCGTATGTGGTAGGCATTGTTTATGGTTTGATGGTGCACACAGGTCCGTGAACATGTGCACAAGTGCAGACACACACACACAAACATACACGCAACACACACACACATTCACAAACACACCCCTCAAAGCCACACGTTGGGAGATTTCAGACTAGAGAAATGAACCCAGTGAGCGCCCATCAGCCTGACCCAGTAAAGCGTCCCCTGGGCCACTGAATGTTGACACTTATCTCCAGATCCTTCAAGTGATGCCAAACAGAAGCAAAAATTCAAGAAATGCGTGAACATCTCTTCCATCGTGTGGTGACTAATGCCTGTCTGTTCTAATGCTTCTCTCTCCTTGGGCTTCTGGCACTGCCACATAGTTTGATTAGCCAAGGAACATCACAGGAAAGGGATGCTTTGAAGGGTTATTTCTTAGAGATGGTTTTAGTTTTCTCAAGTTTTTTTCCTGGAGATGGTTGCATTTCAGGAACTGAGGAAGCCTCCCGAGCTGCATTTGCATCTGTTATATACCTCAAGAAACTACAGTTGATTTTAATAAGCATAACGCCCCAACAGGAAGCAGCCTGCTATCCACCAACGGTGGTACATATGAATAAGGAAATCATGGTTCACTCGTATAATGAAATGGGTAGACTTGCTCGACCCTAACTGAATCTCCATTTCATCTATAGATTATCACATTATCAGACGAGTCTCTGTGTTACTACAAGGTTTTGAAACCAGATTTATTGGTGTAATTGAAAATGAAGGGATAATAGAAAGGCTCCCCACTGCTTTACAAAATCAGCATCGCGGGCCTTTTATTTCTAGGATAATGACATGACAGATGTGCCACGTGAAGTCTCATGGACAGCTGTTCTGCTGAGAATTCCAATGAGGGTCCGAGAGAAACCAGGAAGTGATGTGATGCTGTGTTCCCAGTGCAGGAGACGAGAGGTGAGGCAAATGGTTCTCCTCCCTGCCGCCTGCTTGGGGTGTGGTTCTGCAAGCTCTGCTTGATGCAGACTGAGCCTCCACTATCAAACTGTGGCCAAACTTGTGTCTAGGTTTAGCAATCCTTGATATCAAGTCAATCAATTTAAATAAGGTATAAAACCTTTTCAATTTATATTTTTAATATTTTACCCAAAATGGTTTGTTGCACACTAATATTTTGTAAATATATAATGTAATGTGACAAATATTAACTTACACATGCATCTTATATTCATGAAGTAAATACTGGTGCAGCTACCTTTTTGCTTATGAAAATAGAACCTCCAGATTTGGTTGAAGACATTTGTTTAGTCCTACAATCCCAACAGGCCCAGCCCCTTCTGCCTTATCATGGGTAACAATCAATCTGAAATTTTGCGATTGTTTCCTTTTTCTTTTCCTCTTTGTTCTAAATTCGCTTGTGTCTCTGAATAACCAAATACTTAATTTGGCTTGTTTTTGAACTTGACAAAATGGTGCACACCCTTTTGGATTCTTCTAGACGTTGCTTTTTTTCATTCATGTGTCTCTGAGAATCATTTATATGGAGATATCTAGCTGCAATTCATTCATTTTCACTACTCTGTTTCATTGAATGAAATATCTTTATAATTTCTGGTTTTGCTCTTATGAATGATGCTTTTATACGTATTTTGGTACATGTGTTCTGGTTTACATATGCAGAGTTTCTCTGGGGATTACAACTGTGAAGGGAATTGCTCTGTGTGCATATTCACCATTATAAGATAATGCAAACTCTTTTCCAACCTCCTTCAGCAAAGTGTAAGTGTTCTCATTGCTCTATGACTTTGCCAAAACTTAATCATGCAGGACTTTTACCTTTTGCAAATCTACTGGGGATAAACTTTGTATTTTTTAATTTGCATTTATCTCAACGCAAATGAGTTTGAGCATTTTTCATGTGATTATTTGTCATTTGTGCTTCTTCTTTGGGGAAGTCTCCATTGAGGGCTTTCATCCATTTTTCTCTTGAATTTTCTTTGGAGAGGGAGTTGTTGTTTAATTGGATTCACTGAAGATCTTTATATATTCTGGATACGATCCTTTGTTGGTTTTCTGTGTTAAACATTTATTTTCCTTTTGTTTGTGACTTGCCTTTTCATTCTCTTCAAGGTGACATCTAAAGAGATGTCCTTTATTTTAATATGGATGAAACTGTCAGTCTTTGCCTGAATCGTTAGCACTTTTTTTGTCTTTTATTTCCTACCACGAGGTCGTAAGTATTAATTCCATAATGTCATAAAGGCATTCTTATATTTTCTTCCAGGAATCTTAAAATTTTTCTATTTGCTTTTAGTCCATGTTATTAATTATTATATATAGTAAAATGTAGAGATCCAAGTTATTATTATTTTTTTTTACTAGGGATAACCAATTTAACCAGTGCCATTTTTAGAGTACTCCAACCTTTCCCTGCTAACTTGCACTGTCATCTATGTAACACACTGTTCAGGTATATGTTAGGGTTTTATGTTTAATTTGCTTTAATGGTTTATCCATCCCTGAGCACTTGTCAGATTGCTTTAATTACTATGAGTTATTATAGATTTATAATAAGTCTATTATCTGATTGCACAAATTCTTCCTCAAGTATGATTGTTCCTCAAGTATGATTTGACTATTCTTAACCTTTTATTCCTCTATATGAATTTCAGAATAAGCTTATTAAATTTGCTTTAAAAAGAACCTTATTAATTTTTTTTTTTTTTTTTTTTAGTTGCATTTTATGAACACATTGCTTGGGGGGAACTCCATGTTAAGAACTGGGAACAGTTTAAGATTTACTCTACTTGCAAACTCACACATCAGATGCTGGCAGAAGACACAAGACCTCTGGGTCAAAGGCAAAGTCTTTATTGCCTACAACAACGGCAGTAGCTGGGGTATCAGCATCTTCTAGTGCAGACTCTGAAGCCCCAGTTCCCACAGAAAATAAGAGGCTGGGTGACATCTGTGCAGGTAATGGGCTGTGTTTCAGGAAAGGAGCACTGTACTTCGGAAACATGAGTGCACTGGGCATAAGCACGTCTGCCTTTTGCTCTAGAGGGAGACACTATCCGTCTTTAAAGGCTATTCGCCATTAAAACATCCTTGAAAAGATAATACAGAGCAAAGGCAGCTAGTACCTCTGCTTGCAAGATGTGCAGAAGTGCGAGAGGCCTATGGAGAATTAATTGTCTTCAAAGAAAATGTCTTTGGAATATTAAGTCTTTCTTCCCGTGAAATATGTGAGCGTTCTACAGTTATTCTGCCTTTCAGTATGCTTCTGTCATTTACCCATAAAAGCAATGTTACTTTGTACACTTGTTTCTTTTCTAAAAAGTATTTTTGAAATTACATTTTTCTACTTTATTGTTGGTATATAGAAATATAAATGAGTATTATGTTTTAACATTATATCTAACTAACTTTTGAACTCTTTTTGTTAATTCTAATTTGTAGATCGTTTTGGGCCTTTGATTGACTTTGTCTAATATGTGTATATTCCTAGCCAGGATGGGTGGCTCACGCCTGCAATCCTAGCATTCTGGGAGGCTGAGGTGGGAGGATCCGTTAGCTTAGGAGTTCAAGACTGGTCTGAGCCAGACATTGTCTCTACTAAAAGTAGAAAAATTAGCTGGGTGTTGCAGTGGATACCTGTAGTCCCAGCTATTTGGGAGGTTGAGGAAGGAAGATCACTTGAGCCTGGGAATTTGAGGTTGCTGTGAGCTAGGCTGAGGCCATGGCACTCTAGCCTGGGCAACAGAGTGAGTCTCTCTCTCTCTCTCTACATATATATATATATATATGTCTAATATTACCATCAGCTGCACATAATTCAGATTTGTTTCTTTCATTCTGGTTCTTTCTTTACCCTTTGTATTTTTTAAAACTTCTTTTTGCTGGCTAAGCTAATTACCATGCTAAATAAAGTAGTAATAATAGTAAACATTCTTTGTCTGGGGCACAGAGAGAATATTTTTTTAATGCTTCTATGTGGAGTGATGTTTGTTCTAGGTTATGGGTATGGATACCCATATCAGGTTAAGGATGTTCCTTTCTAGTCTTAGTTTGCTAAGATTCCTTATCATGAATGGATTTTAAATTCTCTTACATGTTTTTATTGCCTTTATTGAGAAAGCCATGCATATATTTTTTCACTTTAATATGTTAATGCGTACTATGGTTTGAATGTTTGTGTCCCTTCCAAAATTCAAATTGCAACTCAGTCCCAAAAACAACAGTATTAAGAGGCAGGGCCTTTATGAAGTGGTTAGAACATGAGGTCTCCACCCTCCTACGTGAGAGCTGGAGGCCCTTTCTGCCCTCTGCCCCGTGGGAACACAGCATTCAGGGTGCTATCCTTGAAACAGTGTTCAGGCCCTCACCAGTCACTGAATCTGCCGGTGCCTTGATCTTGGACTTCCCAGCCTCCACGAGTGAGAGAAATAAATTTCTGTCCTTTATAAATTACCCATCTTGTGATATTTTCTTATAGCAGCAGAACAGAGCAAGACAATGGGCTAACCCTAACTTGGCCATTTCGATTGCTAACAGTTTGCATGATGCCTGTGAGTGAGACTGGCTTAGTATAAATTTCCTTTCCCATACTACTATTTTGTAGTTTTGATATTAAGGTTAGACATGCCCCCATAGAATTTGGACCCTCTACAGTAAGGCCTTGGCCCTCACCACATCATCAAAATTGTTTTTATCAAAAATGCCAATGATCTCCACGTGGCTAATTCCAACCGTCAATTCTTGAGCCTCACCTCACTTAGCAGCATATGGCATGAGGACTCTCCCTCCTCCTAAGACTTTTTGTTATTTTTTTTTTTATTTCAGTTTAACATGCAGGCACATGTGATTAGGTTACATTGTTTGTGTTTGTAAGGTGAAGTCCTTGACAGACTTTCTTTACTTTATTCTAGACGTCATACACTCCTGGCTTTCCTTCTAACCCCCAGGTTATCTGTGCTCAGTTTCCTTGGCAAGTTTTCTTCACCCCCTGACTTTCTCATGGCACACTCCTTAGACCTCCTTTCTTTCCATTAGGATGATGGTCAGGAGTGGTGACTCGGTCAAGCTCATGTTTTTCATGTGTACCTCTCTCAACTGAACTCCTATGACCGACTGCACATTCAACAGACTCACTTGGCCGGCTAATGGCATCTCATAATCAACTCATCCTAAACTGAGCTTCTGATATTCTTTTCTAAAACATCTCTCCACATTCTTCTTCACAAACCAATGGACACTCCATTACCTCTTTAATGTTACCTTTCCCCTATTCTATTTCTTCTTCTGTAAGATTACATAGACATAATCTTGGAAAGTGTCACATTATATCCCATATGTCTTAACCTCTCAGTTCTCTATACGAAAGTTATCCAGCAGAAGAAAAAAGGCTGCTTTTTCTTTTTTTACTTTATTCGTGTCTCTCTTTTAGTTTATGAATTCTCCTTTTAGCTTCATCTCCTCTGCTACTCAAGCCTTCCACTTTAATTTTTGATTATTGTATTGTTCATCTCTAAAGACTTTTTTAAAAAACATCTGCCCACTTTTTGTAGTTTCTTTTTTTATGCATATTAAATCTTAAGTAGCATTTTTATATAAAACATTTATTGTGTAGCATCTGAACATTTAAAATTGAAGTCTTTGAGGATGTGGGTATCTTGTTTGCTGTTCCTTTTGACTTACCCGTTAAATGCTGGGTTATCTCCCTTTTGTTTCTATCACTTTATTTTCTGAGTTTATATTTGCTGGCCCTCTATTTGATGAGGGTACCTTTCTTTTGTTTGCTTTTGTCAGGCCCTGAGCGCTACTGACATGTCCTCTTAAAAACGTAATTATCAGCGACACAAACTTACACAAACAGTGCATAGTTACTAAACCCACAGGAATGTTAGCTAGTGACTATTTGCAGGGGAGCCTTTAAAAACATCCATGAATAGACAAGACTGAGAATGGTTATTTTCCTTGTTCTTTTCAACTTTTTGTGTTATTTTAGTTCACTATTTTTAAAGCCTTTCAAGGCTGCAGGCTTAATGGGAGGTGGACTCTGATGTGACTCCCAATTACTCCCTGGTCCCCAATTTTCTATACGTTCTCTAGGCTCTATACAATACTGTCTCCCATGGCCTGGTTGTTTCCAGGTCCACCTCTCTAGAGATTAAAGTTTAGCACATGCATCAGAGCCGCTGTGGTCCCCAACCCCCAGGCCGTGGGCTGGAGCAGTCTGCACAGCATCACCACCTGAGCTCCACCACCTGTCCTGCCACCTCTCCAGGGAAAAATCATCTCCCATGAAATCTGCCCGTGGTGTTAAAAAGGTTGAGGATCGCTGACATAGAAGATGTGCCGAAACACAGGGTGCTAGGCAGTATACTGGGAGTTTCTGATTACTAGTCTGGGGTGGGGCCCAGAATTTGTATTACTAAGTTTCTAGTTGATGCTGATGTGATTGGTCTGGGGACATTTGAGAACCACTCCCATAGACCAAATGGTTGACAAATTTTCTCTATGATATAAATGTTTTTGACTTTGTAGACCACGTGGCATTTGTAGCAATCACTCATATCTGCTGTCATAGCATGAAAGCGGTTAGAGAAAGTGGTGTGACGATGTCCTGATAAAACTTCACCTGCAAAAATAAACATCGGCCATATTTGGCCCAGACGCCATACTTTGCTGACCCTTGACTACCGTCCCCATTCTGTCCCTGGCCAAGCTTTGTTTTGCATTCTTGCAGGCACACCCAGTCATTTACAAGGAGTTTAAAAATATTTTAATAAACATTTTTAGATTTTACATAGAAGAAAAATTTTTAGGCTCTTCTGCCACATTCCTAGAAATGGAAGTCTTAAACTTAATTTTCTATTAATACTTGTTGAGAGAATTTAGGACAAGACTTTTCTAGCAGATATAATCTCCTCTACAAGTGCTCTCTAGTTGGCCATGATGAATTTATGGTTAGTTTTTATATATATATATATTTTTTGGCCAGGGCCAGGTTTGATCCTGCCACTTCTGGTATATGAAGCTGGCGCCCTACTCCTAGTTCTTGTATTTTTTCCCCAGAAACTATCCCACCTGCTACCCTATATAACTTAACCTCCTGTTATACTCAGTTACCTCCAGGGCCCTAAAGTTACCAGGCTGTTTCATTTATTCAGGCTTTTGCACATATTTTTCCATTTCCTAGGTTCCCCTCCCTTCCTTTCCCACAAGAAGCTAAGTAAATTCCCGCCACTCCTTAACTCCTCTTTAAAGATTCTTCTTTCCCAAAGCTGCTCCCCGGGCTTCTGTGCCTCCCTTCACTGTTACATCCAGTGTACTCCACTGTCACTGGGCATTTCCTGGAGTGTCTCCCTGTTAGGCTACGAGCAATGTACAGAATGAGTTTATCTTTAAATCCCCGGTGCCTGGTGCATATTTGTTACACAATAAATGTTTTATGATTTACTTTTGAAAAATTAAATACATAGCTTATGTAAATGAGTGACTATTTAGGGAATGTGGTTTTAAACAACTCACTTGTTTAAACCCTTGAAATTTTAATCTTACTTTAGTAATCGCCATCCAAATTAGAACCCCCTACACCCAGTCTCCCCTATTATAATCTGAGTTAGCCCCACCTGTACAGGTTCACGGTCAAACACACAAGGACGCAGACCACAGCCAGCTTCATACACAACCAGCACTGAGGAGACCGTTTATTGTTTCTAAAATAAAACAAAAGACAGCGTTCTGTTTCTCTTTTATTGCAACCCATTCCAAGGTCAAAGATTCACGGAAATATAGAAACTACAAACTGGGTGAATTTTCTTTATCCACTCAAAAAGACATTAATGACAAAAGACCAGAATTTTCCACTACAACAATATATCTCATAGTCTTTATTCTGAAAATACTGTTGACATTTTGGAGAGGATAAAAAGCCCTGCATTAAACATGTTCACATGTATTTATGACATTCTAAGCAAAAAAAAAAAAAGAAACTCTATATTGCCCAGAAAAATTATTTTAAGCCTCATTTCAAAGCATCTAATGAGAGAACATTCCACAGCCATCACAGGATCACCCGAGGTGACGCTTCTTTCTGGCTGTTTTTTGATATTAATGCTTCGAGGCTGGGTAGGATATTTCTACAGGTTGCTACAAATGGACCAAAGCAGTTTTCAAGGTTATGCTGCATCAGGCTTTCTGGATTAGTCAACGCCTTAGAGAGTAAGTGCGAGTCCCCACCCCACCCCCCAAGCTAGAAGCATGTTATAGTGCTGTGCTTCAGATTCGAACAATGCGACATGTTTTACAAAATCAATTATACACTCAAAACCGTCTGACAACCAAACTGTGACACTCCAAAGATTATTACAACTTTGAACTGAAATGGTACCATCTACATCACAGATGGCTCTCCCTTCTTCTGTCTTTTTAACTATTTAAAATATAGCATGACATATATAAAAAGTAAACTTTTGCTTATTCACTCGAGCTACTATAACTATACATATTGTCTTATAAATTAGTTTTGGATTAAAAATCAGTTAAAATATTGTGAGATAAGACTTTTTTTGTGGTGGGGAAATGGGTGTGAAAACAATACATTTCATGGTGTAAGAAGAAATATAGTTTACTTATGTTAAACAATTTTTTTGTTACACAAATTTTATTCCCTTCAAATTAAATTAGAAACCCATTTAATTATGGGAAAAATATTCTTGGTGCTTGCCGACTAGATTTTCCTAACTGATTGGGATTTAAAAAAAAAAAAAAAAAAAATGCCACATCAGAAACATGTTGACATAATCAAAGGAAACAGGTGTTTACAAAAAAAGGCATCATTATAAATAAGTGAATGGCATTCAAATACAAAGCTATCTTTTGTTTCTTACAGCTAGTATCACTTTAGCAATACTGGGACCTATAAAAAAGGAAACTCAAACCTCAATGTCTTTGTTAAAGACCAAAAAACAGTTATGCCCATTCCGGGAAGAATAAATAGCAAACTCACAAGTTAGGGCTTTGTTTCTAGTTTTCTACTGGGAAAGATAATCATTCTTTAGCTTAAAAAGGCTCCTTGCTGTCTTGATTATAAATCGAGACACAGGAAAGGTTATCTGAGCCTGAGTCCCTATTATGAATTAATTGTAAAGACACATTAAATCAAAACATATATATTCATTTACTGACAGGTATTTCCTTAACTGAAAACTGGCAATATTTAATTAAACAAAGAAATGCTTATTTCTGACAAGCGTAAACAGAATCTTAATGAACAGATTTTCTAACTTTCCTTCTTAACTCATATATTACCTAGGAATAGATCTTTGCAGTAGCATAGAACTATTCAGAAAATGATACCATGCATATATCCAAAAAAAAAAAAAAAAAAAAACCTGTTCAAAAACCCAAAGCAATGCAAATGAAAAAAAAATTCAGTAGAAAGATTGTCTACTAATAGCTCATTAATTTTCTATTAATGTGACTACTCCCCAAATTTCAGACATACACTTTCATAATTACCAAAATTAACAAAATAATGAAATGATCTTTAGGTTTTTTTTAATAACTGCACACCATTAATTACATTGGTGGCTTCGATGCTAAGATCAACTCCAAATATCATTAAAATATATCCCGACCAGTTACTATCCATGAAATAAAAGCTAACACAATGTTAACGTAAAACCAACTAAAATATTTAGTACTCAACAGAATGCATTTGTAGAATAATGAATAATTAACTCCTGTGAGCTGGCCAGGGGAGTTCAGATTGTTGCCTCCATATGAAAAATTTACAAAAGGCTTATTCTCTCTCGTCCCTAAGTCACACACCAGACAGCAAGTTGGCTACCCATGGACACACGGAGCCAGGCGGCATCTCGGAGGATGACACACTTCCTCAGCGGCCTGGAGGAAGGCCCTTCTGTCAGGAAATGATCTAGAAAGAAGCTGCTGTGGCGTCTGGATGCACGCACGCGTGCAGTCTGGGAGAAAATGTGAGTGCCTGCGCGGCGTCTGTGCTTGGACTTTTGACAGTTCTGGTTCCCGGATTCTCATCAGAGCAGCACCACTTCAGCACAAGTGCGCAGTTTCATCCCCTGGGAAAGGAGGCCTTCTTTTTTGGACATCTCTAAGTGGCAGCGATTACAAGCTCAAAATAATACAACCATTTTTTGGACTATATTTTAAGAAGATTTTTTTTTTTTTTAAAGAGAAATAAGCCTTTGAACTTAAAAACTAGATGGCTTGTGGCTTTCACGATTTTTAAGGGAAAAAGCCAACTCACCTGGGAAGAAGTGACAACTGCGCTGATGGTGTGGGATATGAAAACGAGACACAGATACACACTGCGGTGGCACACGCAGGCAGGGCACAGGGAGCTCTTTCCACCTCCAATCTACCACCTGCTCCACCCTGCTGAATGGTCCAGAGGACCCAAGCATGGCCGCAGGACTAGGAGGAGGCCGCAGACATGTTGGGGGTCCAGCCCATCTGGTAGGCTCTCTCCAGGGTGCGCTTGCAGTCCTGCAGGACGGTGCTGAAGGTGATGTGGGGGTACTGCTGCACCAGCTGCTCCACCGTCACTTCATTGACCTGCAGACAGAGAAGAGCCGCTGTTATGCTCAGGGGCACCCACACCAGGTGCTGCCCTCCGCATACCCCGGCCTGCTGAGGCTCACAATCCATACACGGGCAGCCCCGCAGGGCTCCTGCTGAGCAAGCAAGGCTGTGCTCTGGGCACACCCCTTCCTGCCTGGCCTCTCTGATGTCCAGTAACATATTTGCCCTTAGGGATTTTTTTAAAAGACACGATATCGAGAAATAAAACGTGTTTTCTAGAAACATAAATGACTGTGACTTGGCAAGATCTTCACAATATCCATTGGAAATCTAGTGCTCGGGAGGTAAAGGAGCAGGAAGATAGCAGGCTAATGCATCATCACTCTGACAGCCTCTGGAGGACCAAAATTACAGAACGAAGGGGAGGAGACACAGGATTCCAGGCAGTAGTGGTGGGGAAGATGTTTATTTTTCTTCCCTTTAAATGTTAAGGTATTGCAAACTTCAAGTCCCTTTGTGAAAAGGGCTGAAATGTGAGGAATCAATAATTAAAACATACATGGCTGGCAGGTCAGGGATGGCCCCAATAGACCTTAACCATCAAAGATACCACCTTGATTCTTGATTAGACAAGGCAATCAGACAGGCCTAATTAAAACTAACACCTTTACAATTGCTGTGCTGTGAAGGGATTAATTTGTCAATTATTTTTAAGCTGATTGCAGTTCATATCACAGAAATAGACAGCTTTTTTCATCCTATAGATAAATAAATGATTAACTTAAAAACCACAACTTTTAGATAGCTTTATTTAAAATCTTTATTGAGCACTTGGGCATTTCTAAATACATCAATATTTCATTTATACTGCGCATAAAATGTGTGCTTGTGACACACATTTTTGAGCATTCTTCTTGATGTTCATTATTGGAAAAGATTAGGACCACCAGGAAAAACTGAAAACAACCTCAAATCTGCGTTTGCTTCGAAAGCCTGCTTAGAAATATGATGACAGTGAAATTCAGTTACCTGTACTTTTCTGATACAACAAGATGTCTTCTGGGTGATTTGGAAAACTATGTTATATATCAATCTCTTTTTATTATTGAGTTGTTATCTCAACATTTTGTTGATGATACTCAATATTTGTCAGAACATTTCTATGCTTAAGACTTGATTGTATTTAAATCAACTTCTATTCCAAATTTAACCTAGCCAGGTACTTAATTCATTTTGTGATAGAGCTATAGAATGTATTATACATTTTTCAAAAGCAAGAGATTAAAAAAAGAAAATATGCCACACAAATTAGACTTGAGAATGGGAACTGATGGATCTTAAGAGGATTTTTAAGCAACATAATTTTTTATTTTTCAATTCAAATGTATGCTTTAAGTCTTATTTGAGATCAGACAGCTTACAACCTGCACCCTGAGCAGCCAGTCGACATCCAGCCCTGCCCGTCCCCCATCCAGCCTCTTGGCCTGATTTCAGATTACCTAGCTGTTCAAGTTCCTTTGGCCTTATTTTTCAACCCACTTCTCCATTGGGACTCCTCTCCTCCTGCCTGCTGCCTACTCAGTTTTGAATTCTTAGCTTCAATGTCATTTCCTCAGGAAACCTTGATCACTCTGCTGCTCCTACTCCCTCCCCCAATTACAGAAACCTTCCTACTGCTCACTCTTCCAACACTGTCCACTCTTCCTTCACAGTACTTATCACTCTTTTGAGTGAGTTTGTAGTTGCTTAGTTTAATGTCTGCTGCCCAGGCTCCAATGGAAGATCTACAAGAGCGATGAGGGCTCAGGAACTATTAGAGAGTAAATGCTCAAACAATAACAAGCTGCAAGTAAACAACAGAAATCCAGGAATGAGGCAAAGCCAGAAACTAACATACCGATCAAGATGACCAGCCGTTTCCAGAAGAACTCATTCAGCTTATGAATCTGCTCTTTCAGGGAAGGGCTCCCTAAACACCTTGCTTCCCCACAATGCTGGGTCCGCAGTCCTTCCCTGCAGGCCCCCCGGCAAGCACCCTGCTGGTCTGTCCCCTGCAGAGTGGAGCTTTCTCACACTGCCTTGCAATCGCCTTTTCTCCTGCCTCCTCGTCCACCTTAGTGAAAGGCTCTGGAGACCAGTGTTTGCCTTTTTATCTTTAACGCTATCTTTGAGCTGTGCACAAAGAAGAGAAGAACCAGGGAAACAGGGGTTCATATCACAGACCTTGCAGCCAACCAGAACTAGGTCCGAATCTTGCTTTCACTTCTCAACTGGAAAAACTGGATGAAAGTACTTACCATAGGATTGTTATAAGGATTAAACGTAGTAATACACTCAGTGCTGTGACTGACATGATAAAGTCTCCAAATGGTAGTTCTCACCACCATAGCCAGAACTCAGTAAATGGTCATTGAACTCAAGAGCTAATTTGTGGTATCTTAGGGCAACCAATTCTTTATAGAGCTAATCAATTTCGTTCCACTCCTCAGATATCTCAGAAATAAATCTTGATAACACTAGTTGTATTGGTCAAAATAAAATAGACACAGGACAAGAGGTAACTTGTAGAATATAGTTCATATATAGGAAGAATACAATCTATTTTAATACTCTCTGGAGGTGATCCCAGAACTTTCCTTAATAACATCATGTAGGTTTTAAATATCCACTGTCAGTAAATTTTCTTTTCTTTAACTGATATCCCCCATCCTGTACTTAGGTTAACTGTCTCCTTCTTGCCATTAACAAACTTGAAGGGATGTAGGTTTTACTGAGAGAGATGAAGTAATTTGGTAGAGAGGATCCTCAAAAAATCTACATTGCATTGCAAAAGAAGTAAAGCCAGTCTCAGTAACTTGGGATTCAAGAAACTGTTAACTAAAAATAGTTGATAAAAGAACAGAGCTGAGAAAACATTTAAACCCATCGCAAAAACATGGACTATTTCCTATGGTACATCTTTTCTAATCTACACACAGGCTTGTGCAAAGTTTTGTACCTAGGGCTGACAGGCAATTTGTTTTACAGGGCCAATTTTTAAAAATAGAAAATAGCTCTACGTGATAACTGTTTTCCAGGAAGAAGCATATAATTCACCTTAAGCAAACTTGATATATGAAGGTATCGATTTATGAAGTATATAAATTAGGGGATAATTGTTCATTTTAGTGAAGAATGTCATGGTAGACTTAATTTATTTTGTCAGCTCCCCTAATGTATCTTATATATTCTTTGATTTACCAAAATTCAATTTACCTATTTCTGTTGCAGAAAGTAAAATACACCTGGAGTTGAGACTACAGATGATCTTGTGTTACTTCTCCTGCTCCCAGAGGTAAGAACAGGCAATACTTTGGTTTTGTGTGGCTGTATGAACAATGGCACCACTTATCCCCTGTGGATCTAATGTGTCTTGTAAGCAATCTTTTTGCTAACTTGTACTCGGTAAAAGCTAGAAAATAAAGCAGCGGGGAAAATGCAGATATTCCACTTTAGAGCTTTAGTGGATAGAAGTTACTCAGGGGAAATACACAGGCCCCGCTAGGGAGGTTCTACCTTTTACTTAATTGTCTCCTAGTGATCTAGGGTGAAAAATTTTTAACTAAAACTACGTTCTTTTAGTCCTCAGAAGTACAAATTATGTTCACCTCTCCTTTCTATCCGCTCTGTAAGTGCTTTGGTGAGACAGAGACGGATTCTGTGTAAGACACCAGCAGGGTCCAACTCCTTCTGAATCGTCACAGCCACGTGCACATCTGTGCAGACATTCTGTCATGCCGATTCTGAGGCTATGTCCCAGCTCATAAAATACATGCAGTATAAAGGGGACTATCAGGATCAGGTTTGTTTTCTTAATTTCTTTATGATCTCTGGTTTTCTATATTCAATTTCTTTTCCTTTCACTAAAAACTACCAATGGCAACTTCTATCTTACACAGGAGATTTGAGAAGTGCAATGCATCTTCCCAAAGAAATATGCTGCTGTATAATTTGAATAAATTACTATGATTAAAGGGAGAAAAGCATGTGCCACTTTTTTTTTTAATATAAGAAAGACTGGATTTTATAGTTCTCTCCAAAGACTGCATAACCATAATTTACATTCTCAAAATTATGGTAACTCTTTTTAGGGTAGTAGCAATTTGTCTGGTATTTTAATCTATTTTGAGTTAACATCTATTAGCGATTTTGAAAATGCGAGGCAATTGCTATGCTAATTAAGGTAAATCACACCTTAGTTTCATTTCATGTGCTACTAAGGAAAGGTGAGGAGAGAGCCTTTAGAGTTTCAGAGATTCAGTTTAACCAATTTATCTAGACAGCTTCTTTTCCGTATCAATACTTTCCTCAGAAAAGTTCGGGATAAGCGTAAGCCTCAGCCTGAATTAACTCGATACCTCTGTTCAAAAAGGTAATGCTGAAGAAATCATTTACACTATCATGGGAAGTGACTCTTATTTTCGCTTTGACCTGTGTTATAGGAGAGGATGTGTTTCCTGTTGAGGGTTAGTTAGTTGACATCTGAGTATATTTTAAAATCACACTTAAGATAAACCACTTAAAGTCACTTATGTTGTAATGGAGCAAGTTTTTTTTATAAAAAGTGAACACTGTTTAAAATACCTATAACAATAAAATGGATCACATTATTCTGCCCAGTCTGTAGGGTCCTTGGCGACAGGAATATTTCGGTCATCTGTTTCCCCTCCTACCGCACTGCCTGGTACATTCTTGGCCTATTAGAGTACAGGCTCTATGAGACAGGAATTTTATTTTTGTTAAATTAGGGGATAACTGTTCACCGTCAGACCCCTAGTACCCAGAGCATACCTAGCACATGGTACGTTCTCAATTAATACGTGTTGGCTAAATTAATACTACACAGGGGAATTGTTCCATGACTATTTATTGAAGAAAATACCAAACAATACTGTGGTAGGAAGTACAGAGATAAGCTTGCCTTGTCCCAGACTGTTCTAGCTGATGTGACAGCAGTCTCTAATGTTCTGATATTATGGCAACTCTAAACTCCTTTTATACTCTAAACTTCATACTCAGAGTGACTCTTCTAGCTGTCTTTTCCATCTGATATCATCGGGTATCTCTTTACCATACACCTTCTCTAGAGTTTCTGGTAATTTTGCATAGGAAACCAAAGCAGCTCATGATAGCACTTTCCTTTTTTGAGGAAAGTACTGATAAGGTAAAGAAGGTGTCTAGATAAATCAGTTAAACTGAATCTCTGAAACTCTCCTTACCTTTCAGCAACGTTTTTTCTGCGTCATGTGGCTGTCAGGTAGTGCTCAGGAAGTGACTAAGACACATTTTGGATAAACTGATGGCAAGGACCCACTACACCAGGTTTGTCCACTGAGAGGCACACTAATGGTTTTGGACATGAGTAGGTTTCCAAAACCTGCAAACCCCCACAAAGTTCAGAGAATTTGAAATGTTAGCTTATAGCATTAGCAGTCCTGCTCAGGGGGGCAGGCCCAGGAGGACAGGAGACTCGAACATTTTGGGACACTAAGCTCCCTTTTGCTGTCACAGGCATCTAGTGGGACAGAGGGAACAACGGACATGTCTCTTACTCAAAGCCACGCTATTCCTATCTTCTGATTTCTTGGGCTTTAGGAGTTGATATGCCTTCCCCCTGACCTGGGACAAACAGAAATGTCAGGGCTTCTTTCTCGGGTTGGTTCTGCTGTCACAGTGGTGTTTAGTATCTGTGGCCATGGGGACTATGCAACAGAGGGTCCCGCCGCAGACTAGAAGGAATTCTCCAGCCTAAACTGTGATGGATGAATTAAACCATCTGCGACCATTCATACAAACAAGAATACAGTGGTTGTACTTGTAAACCCACCGTATTAGACTCTCATGTGGTAGGAGAAAAGCTCTTTTCTTCAGCACGGTTTATTTTGGCAAAATAAAAGTACATCTCTGTTTAATAAGACAGGAGGGAATAACATCCTGTGAGCATCTACTATTTTGCAGGCTGCTAAGCATTAATACCCCGTATTGTGGGTGAACCGCGGCTCAGACAGAATCAGTACTTCACATAACATCACACAGCTAGTAAGAGGCAGCCAGGGTTTGAAGTCAGAAAACAACACACAGAGCTCTCCAGGCTGCACCACGCTGCCCTGGCTGGGAGGTAACATGGGCAGGGCAGAAAGGCCACACTGGGGCCTAGCCGGTCACTGCCTTGTAAAGTGTTTATTGACATTCATTTTCTATAGAATGTAAACAAACAGTGATAGTTTACAATATGTATATATCTCAAAGTCCTAGACAAACTTTTCACCATGGTTGCTCAATGGGACTGTAAATGACAGTGGCTGTAAGGTGGCCTGCAGAGCCCTGTCACGGTTCTGTAGGCTGCATGAGGCTCCTGAGCATGAGGGAGGCCTGTTGAAGCTGCAGGACCAGTGAGACGCCATCACATCCCTCCATCTGCCCTCCATTGAAACCTGTCTCTGTGTTCCAGAGATGGAATGGCCCGCAGGGCAGACACAGGCCTTCCCTCGTAGAGCTGGCAGGACCATGACAGCAGCAATCCCAGAGTCCAGGAGCTCTGTCTGTCCAGTGGGAGGAAGCCTGTGGGAGGGTCCCGACTTGGTCCTTAAGGGTCACATGTGTTTCCCAACAGAAGTGACATTTAAGTGGATTTCTGAATGACAAGGTGTCAGCCCACGTTCCACATGCATTAAATACACATGTTAACACAGAAGTGAAGAATGCAGTTCAGGAGGTAGAACACAGCCACGCGTCAGCCCTTCACTTCCTAAGCGATGCCATGTTCTCCCGCCCACTCCCCCAAACTTGAGTGGACACCCGAAGCAAGTTGTTTCCAACAGCTCTGCTCTGAGGAAGGAGGAGGCAGAGAAGATGGACCCCCTGGCCGCAGGTGGGAAAGCAAGGTGCCCACGGTGTGTGTCTGTGATGGGCCAGGAAACAGCACACTCAGCCCCTGCCTCCTCAGTCAGGGCTCTGGCCCCCATGCTGGTCTGTCACTCTTCCCGACGACTCCCTGGGCAATGTCACTCATTGCTAACAGCCCCACAGGCTGACTTCCGGCGGCCCAGAGGCCCAGTGTCGTCTCCAGGGCAACGCTCTTCCCGAGCCTGCTGCTCCCGGAGCTTCTTGGCTCCCTGGGACACTGTGCTGGAGGTCCACGGACCCTGGTCCCCACCAGGCCCGGCAAAAATCACTGTGGACAATGACTATCCAAAGGGGCCCCACTGCTCTTTTGCCCAGTGCCCACGGGCTCTAAAATGGGTATGTATTGAAAAGGATAGAATAAGGGTAATGTGAATTTTCATGACATCCCAAATTTGCATGTAAGTGAGATGAGTCATCTAAGTGCAGTTTAAAGTATTTTAAATAGGACACTAAGAAAAGAATAAAAGAGCAGACGATACATTGATTTTTCCAGGATCCTGCATCGCTGACAACACGTGCCAGCTCTCTGCGGGCCTGCTTAGATTTTTGTCATTTTATTTCCCTCCCTTTACAGCAGGGCTTCTCACGTCCCTGTTTGGGTGACATGCCACATACTGCTGAGGTTTCCCTATGGTTAGTGCAGGGAACCAGGAATCTGGTGCCATTTTTACAATCTGTCACCTCTTTTTCTTCAGGGGGGAGGACAAAGCTTCCAGCCTTAACATCCTGTTCCTTTTTCTCTTCTATAAGCAACCTCACATCTCTGTCCTTCCTGCTTCCTGTCTCAGTCAAACCAAAGCCTCTGCCACGAACCCCATGGTGATTCAAATATAACAAATACACAACACACATTTACCGATGTGGGATGAATTAAATCATCTGCAACCATTAATACAAACCAGAATACAGTGGTTGTTAACCCGACTGCTCATTAGAATCATCTGGAGAACTTTTAAAAATCCCAATGCCTAGGCCATATCCCAGACCAATTTTATCAGTCTTGGTGGAGAGGGAGCCGCACATCATAGTTTGAAAAGCTCCCAGGAGATTCCAAAGTGTAGCTCAGGTGAGGCCTTCTGGTCTAAAACCACTGTGTGAACAGCTGCTAGAGGGTGCAGGTGGTGCTCGCGTGCGGGGTCTCTGAAGGCAAGCTCTATTTAAATGCAGCGAGTACCAGGCTCTTCTTGTGATGTCCCCCATGTTAAACTGAGACAGGGCTTTTGGACAAAGAAACTGTTGTACCGTTCAGCCCATCAGGGTTTTTTTTGCAATTTCTGACCAGGGCCATGTTTGAACCTGCCACCTCCAGTGTATGGGGCTGGCACCCTACTCCTTTGAGCCACAGGCGCCTCCCTAGTCCATCATTTTTCAAGTATTCGCCACTGTCTGAAACAAAAGGTATATTCTTTGAATGTGGTAAGAATAGATTGTTTTTTCTTCTTCATCATGTAGTTTTAGCTCTCTTTGTTGGGCATAGCCAAAGGAGGCTGCTACCCAACTTCCCAACAGCTAATGGGAAGGAGAGATTCCCCTAAATCCAGCTCTCAGTGGGCCTGCTACTTCCTCAAGGGGTCAATCACCCATATGCAGGAGGAGAAGACACACATGATTGGTGTTTAATGCAATTTTAAGAGAAGGTGAATTATCTCATTGAAGTCTCAAAGTCACATGCTACACATGGGCAGTAGCTGATGAACACCCATAATGCACCATGCTTCAGGCATGAACCTTGCACTTGCTAGCCTGAGGTCTCTAAGGCTGTGCAGAGGTAAGAAATATTACTCTTGGGTGGCCAAAAAACTCTCCAAAACACCTCCAAACAAACAACTCATCTAAATCCCCAAAGCATAGAGACACTGAGGCTGCAATAATGCGATGACCCCCACAGCGGAGGTGTATCGTTCAGTCCACTTGGTCAGATGCAGGCATCCACTTTGGAATCTGCAGCAACTGGAGGTGCTGTGCCCCATCAGTATGACAACAGGCCTGGCTTTTGCCGTCTCTTTTTCATGAAATGTGAGTTGGCTGTTAACACCAGCACTGCTTCCACTCACTTGAATTAGCACAATGAGAAAGCAGCAAAGAACCTGGGAGGACGGATCACAGAGACGCCTGCAGCGTGAAGTGAGAATTGGGCTTACTAACCTGATACTAATTAGATATTAGTATGACAGGAAGTCCAACAACCAGACTGTCGGAAAAATTAGCGACATGTTCATTCCCTGTATCGCCAAGTGATCCTCCGTTGGGAAGGTTTCAAACCAATGCAAGCTGTAGGGACACAGCCTTGCATGGGCCATTCTGGTACTGAAAATGCTGGCGGTGGACTTGACTCATGTACAAATCTACGCATTTGCACCTGTGGTGTAGATGAGACCCAAAACAGACATACGTGGAATTCTAGGAGGGAGAAAGCCACTTGGGGGAGTTATCTGCAGTGCTCTAAATGGGCTTAGCAAAAGATCAACCATTTGAAAAAATCTAGGCTACAATAAGATAATTAATGTCAGAGAGACACCCTACAAACATCTTCTCCCATTCTGAGGGCTGTCTGCTTGCTTTACATACTGTGTTCCTGGCTGTGCAGAAGCTTTTTAGTTTGATCAGATCCCAGTAATATATTTTTGGTGTTGCTTCAATTGCCGTGGGTGTGTGTGTGGGGGAGTCCTCCTCATGATATATTCTCCCAGGGCGATTTCTTCAAGTATTTTCCCTGCACTCTCTTCTAGTATTTTTATAGTTTCATGTCTTAAGTTTAAATTTTTTATACAGTGAGAATCAATTTTTGTTAATGGTGAAAGGTGTAGATCCACTTTCAGTCTTCTACAAGTTGCCAGCCAGTTCACGTAGCACCATTTGTTAAATAGGGAGTCTTTCCCCCACTGAATATTTTTGATAGGCTTATCAAAGTTTAAATGATGATAAGTAGCTGGGTTCATCTCTTGGTTCTCTATTCTGTTCCATACATCTACCTCTCTGTTTTTGTGCCAGTACTGTGCTGTTTTGATCACTATAGATTTATAGTATAGTCTGAAGTCTGATAGGGTGGTTCCTCCTGATTTATTTTTATTTCTGAGTAATGTCTTAACTAATCAAGGTTTTTTCTGATTCCATATAAAATGAAGCATTATTTTTTCCAGGTCTTTAAAGTATGACAGTGGTGCTTTAATAGGGATTGCATTAAAATTGTATATTGCTTTGGGTAATATGGACATTTTAACAATGTTGATTCTTCCCAGCCATGAGCATGATAGGTTTTTTCATTTGTTAACATCTTCAGATATTTCTTTTTTCAGAGTTTCATAATTCTCTTTTATAGAGATCTTTCACATCCTTTGTTAGGTAAACACTCAAACATTTCATCTTCTTTGGTACTACTGTAAAAGGAATAGAGTCCTTGACTGTTTTTTCAGCTTGACTATTATTTGTATATATAAAGGCTACAGATTTGTGAGTATTGATTTTGTATCTTGAGATGCTGCTGTATTCCTTGATCACTTCTAAGAGTTCTGTAGTTGAGTCCCTGGGGTTTTCCAGGTATACAATCTTATCACCAGCAAAGAGTGAAAGTTTGATCTCCTCTGACCCTATATGGATACCCTTGATCACCTTCTCTTCCTGATCGCAATGGTTAAAATTTCCATTACAATGTTAAAAAGCAGTGGAGACAATGGGCAACCTTGCCTGGTTCCTGATCTGAGTGAAAATGTTGTCAATTTTACTCCATTCAATATAATATTGGCTGTGGGTTTGCTGTAAAGGTTTGATAACCAGAATCCATGAAGAACTCAAACATATTAGCAAGAAAAGAACAAGTGATCCTATCTCATTGTGGACAAGAGATTTGAATAGAAACTTCTCTGAAGAAGACAGGAACATGGCCTATAGACACATGAAAAAAATGCTCATCATCTTTAATCATCAGAGAAATGCAAATCAAAACCACTGTGAGATACCATCTAACTCCAGTAAGATTAGCCCACATCACAAAATTCCAAAACTATAGATACTGGCATGGATGTGGAGAAAAAGGAACACTTCTGCACTGCTGGTGAGATTGCAAACTAATACATTCCTTTTGGAAGAAGTTTGGAGATCACTTAGGGATCTAAAAATAGATCTGCCATTCAATCCTCAAATTCCTCTACTAGGTATATATCCAAAGGACCAAAAATCACTTTATAACAAAGATATTTGCACCAGAATGTTTATTGCAGCCCAATTCATAATTGCTAAGTCATGGAAGAAGCCCAAGTGCCCATTGACCCACAGATGGATTAACAAATTGTGGTATATGTACACCATGGAATATTATGCAGCCTTAAAGAAAGATGGAGACTTTACCTCTCATGTTTACATGGATGGAGCTGGAACATATTCTGCTTAGCAAAATATCTCAAGAATGGAAGAAAAAGTATCCAATGTACCACCCTACTATGAAACCAATTTATAAGCACCCACCCTTCCATATGAAAGCTATAATCCAACTACAACCCAAGATGAAGGGGAGAGAGGAGGGGAGAGGGGTGGAGGGAAGGTAATTGGTGGGACCACACCTATGGTGCATTTTACAAGGGTACATGTTAAATTTACTAAGTATAGACTATAAATGTCTTAACACAATAACTAAGAATATACAGTGAAGGCTATGTTAACCAGTTTTGTGAAAGTATTTCAAATTGTATATAAAACCAGCACATTGTACCCCATAATTGTATTAATGTACACAGCTATGAATTAATTAAAAAAAAAAAAGAAAGAAAGAAAAAGAAAATTTTATTTAGAGATGGAGGTCTCATAGCTGAGCGTAGTCTCAAATTCCTGGCCTCAAACGATCTTCCTGTCTTGGCCTCCAAAGTGCTGGGATGACAGGCATGAGTCAGGCACCAGCCTATCCCTTTGATTTTAACGGCTTCAGGTTGTCATGTAAACCCCATGTATACAAAGGAGAAGGATGAAAAGCACAAGTGTTTACTGGGGCCTCATATGAACCCAGAACTCATCTAGGTACAGCATAACAGTATCTATATTACATACAGATATCATTAGCCCCATTTTAAATATGAGACAAATACGTTTATGGGACCATCAGAGACTGAACAAGGCACGTTGGTAAGAGCAGGGATTCTTCTGATTCCAATGTATCTTCCTAATAAATCACACTGGCTTTTCGCATCATGAAATTAGAGTGCTCTTATTACATCTTGGCATATTGCTTCTTCAAGGTGTCAACCTCTGCTAAAAGGTCACACCCCGTCTCTGAGGCAGGGACAGCTTGGCAGCACTTCACCGTCTCCATCACTAGATGACGCGGCAACACCACGAATCTCTCCGGCCATGGCTCTTGGAGGAAGGAGAGGTCAGCGCGGGGGCACTGGCGGGAAGACACTGCCTGCCAGAGCGTGAAAAAGACTGGACCCAGCAGATGTGGTACCTGAGGCCCAAGTCGGGCAAGCCGGAGTCCGCCGCCTCCAGGCGGCCCCAGGACGTGCGCGCCCGGCAGCTGGGCCTTGGGCGGACACCGCGCGTTTCACTCCGGGCCCACCGAGCCTGGCGCGTGGACTGCGCTCGCGCTCCCCTGCCCGGAGGCTCCCACGGACAGGGCGGGGAATTCCGGCTCTTCAGGAGGCTGGCACCGTGGCGGATGCTCGAGAGACCGTACATTTCAAAGCTCGCTTTGTCTGCGGTCCCAAGGGAACAGGCCTGCCGGCTGGGCCTCTCCCGCCGCTTCCTCCAGGTGGCAGCCTCGTCTGGAAGGAGGATCCGCGTCAAGGCTGCTCCCTGGCTGCCGGCGGCTGCGAGTTGCTTTTAGGAGAACTGTTTCCAACAGACCTTTGTAAACTCAGTGGGTTCAAATAAATTTGCTTTGACTCTTCATAAGTGTCGAGGTCGTAACGACAAAGACTGAGGAACCGCCCAGATTGGAGGAGACAGGAGACCAAAGCACTGTGGGAGGAGCTTAGTGGGACATTAGGTAGTTGACGGTGTTGCCTCCACGTTAATTTCTTGGTTTTGATCATTACTATGGATAAAAAAAGGTTAACATTTGGGGAAGGTGGGTTGAAGGTTGTTCTATTTTTACAACTTTTTTGTCAAATTTGAAATTGTTTCCAAATTGAAAGTTAAATAAGAAAAAATTTATTAAAATGTTACTTTCATATTATTTAGGAATAGCCCAAACATGCAGAAAAAATACAGAGAATAAGGCCAAACACATGCTCAGAAGACTCAGGGTGCTGTCAGGGCGATAGACAAGAAATGAAGGGGCTGTGCCAGGACTTAGGCATGAAGCGCTGTTGTCACACTATCTTTACAGGTCCATTGACAGTTCCTGGTGGTTCAGACAGATTCTTATTTTTCAGGCAAAGGCAATTTATATTTTTAACAACCTTCTTTTTAGAACAAATAAGCAGAAAATCTATCCCTAAGGCCACAGTATTTGATTAATGAGATGGTAACTTGCACCTTAGCAATTCCCTTGGGGGATTTTATTTATTTATTTATTTATTTTTGCCATTCTCATCTTTTACTATAGGGATTTAATCCTTACAGTCTAAAACGAAAACACACACACACACACACACACACACACACACACACACATACACAGCCCCATGTTTAATGTTTCTTTCCATACTTTTCTTTTACTTAAAAAAATGAATTTTTAATTTTAGAACAGTTTTAGAGCTTAAGAGAAATTGCAAAGGTAGTACAAAATTCCCAAATACTCCCAACCCAGTTTCCCCTATTGTTATAAGATTATATTAGTTTGGTACATCTGTTGCAATTAATGAACCAATACTGATACATTATTATTAACTAAAGTCTATACTTCAGTCAGATTTTCCTTAGTCTTTATCTGATGTCCCTTTTGTGTTCCAGAATCCCCTCCAAGATGTCACATTAAATTTAATTGTCATGTCTACTTAGGCTACTCTCAGCTGTGACAGTTTCTTGCTTTTGCTTTTGGTGACAATGCAGTTATAAGGAGTACTGATCTGGTATTCCACACGACATCTCTCCATTTGGAATTTGCCGTGTTGTTTCTTATGATTCAACTGGGTTATGTGTTTTTTAGGAGGAAGACAACAAAGTGAAGTGCCATTTTCATCCCATCCTATCAAGAGTGTGTATCAACATGACCTAACACTCTTGATGTTGACCTTGATCACCTGGCTGAGGTAGTGTTGGTCAGCTTTCTCTACTGTGAAGTTATTTCCACCCTACCTTCCACACTGTGCACAGTCTTTGGAAGGAAGTCTTTGTGTGCAGCCCATGTTTAAGGAGTTGGAAGTTATTCCCTACCACTTTGAGGACTGAGTATCTACCTTAATTTGGAATTCCACTTCATGGAAGATTGTCTCTTGCTTCCCATTTATTTATTTTATCAGGCATTTATGTGTGTTAGTATAGACTCATGGATATTTATTTTATGATTTGGTATTTTTTCTAATGCTATTTTATTTTTCTGATGAAATTGTTCCATCTTTGGCCATTGGGAGCTCTTTTAATTGGCTGCTGTATCCTTTTGTAGGATTGTAGCAGCCTTTTTTTTTTTCTTTTTTTAAATTTTTTTCTTTTTTTAAATTAAATAATAGCTGTGTACATTAATGTGATCATGGGGCACCATACACTGGTTTTATAGACTGTTTGACACATTTTCATCACACTGGTTAACATAGCCTTCCTGGCATTTTCTTAGTTATTGTGTTAAGATATTTATATTCTATGTTTACTA
>CAUYPK010037638.1:0-30865 GCA_963574355.1 Loris lydekkerianus | reverse complement strand
AGTCTCCGCGCTCCACCCAGGCCAGTACCACCCCAGGCAAACCCTTTACTCACGAGGGCTGTGTTTCAGTCCCAGATCTGTTCTGTGGTGGTTGCCATCTGAGAAGATGCCTGGCCTCCTCTGGTTGCCCAGGGAGACAGGAGTTGTTGCTTGAGAATATCCGGGGGTGGGCCATATTGTTGCCAAAAACTGCTGTTGCTCTGTGCCTCAGGGCACTGCCACTCCGGTGTGGTTCCCTCTCAGCCAACTGTTGTCTCTTCACTCCCATGACGCAGAATCAGCATTGACCAGCTGCAGTCCCGGCCCTGTCCACACCCCTCAAGAAATCATCCAAGAATCTGGACTCTTGGGGACCAGGTCTCCAGACCTCAGAGTGAGAGTGGAGGGGGGTGCTTGGAGCTCAGAATTGCTCAGGAATAAATTTTCATCAATTGGGTTTTGCCAGGAATTGCAAACGGTTGTCCTCCATGAGGGAGGGGCCTGCTGGCCAGCATGGCCAAGCAGGGAAAATCTCTACAGAGTTCCATGGTTTTAAATTACACCTCATATACAGCAATCCACCAATTCACTGCGTGTTTCCAGCTGTCTTTCCATACCAATAATCTACATGGGGAAAAAATGTGAACTATCTTTTTAATGTGCTGTTGGGTTTTGTTTGCTAATATTTCACTGAGGAAGTTTGTATCTATATGAAGCATATTGGTGTATAATTTGTGTGTGTGTGTGTGTGTCCTTTCCTGTCTTTAGTACTAGAGTGACACTAGCTTCACAAAATGATGAAGATTTCTCTGTCTAGATTTTCTGGAATATTTTCAGTAGGATAGCTGTCAATTCTCTGTAGGTCTTGGGCTCTTTATTATTACTGTTTAATCTCAGTACTCCTTATTGGCCTGTTTAGGATTTCTATTTCTTCCTGATTCAAACTTTGGAGGTTTCATGTTCTCAATAGTTTATTTATTTTGTCTATATTTTCTAGTTTGTGTATAAAGGTATTTTCATAGTAGTTACATAGTATTTCATAGTAGTTACAAATGGTATTTTGTATTATTGTGCTATCAGTTATGAGATTGCTTTTTCATTTCTGATTGAGCTTATTTGAATTCTTTCTCTATTATTTCTGGTTAATTAGCTAGTGCTCTATTTTTTTTATTTAACTTTTCAGAGAACCAATTTTTGTTTCATTCCTTTGATTTTTTTTTTTCTTTCAAGTTCATTTAGTTCTGCTCTGAACTTCGTTATTTCTTTTCTTCTGCCAGCTTTGCTCTTGGTTTGTCCTTTTTTTTACTGGTGCTTTGAGGGGTGACATTAAGTTGTTAATTTGTGATTTATCTTTTTGATTTAGTCATTTAAAATTATAAACTTTATTCTTACCTGTGCTTTATATGTATCCTAGAGATTTTGAAAGCCTGTGTCATCTTTGTTTTTGAATTTTAGAAATGTTTCTTTTTTAATCTTTTAAGGCCAATACTCTTTTTAAAATTTTTCTCATTTGTCAACACCCCCCTGCCCTCCCTTTACTCCTTACCTCTTTAAGCCTCTAGAAGTGATTATTCTACTCTACTTTCATGTGATTACTGTTTCAGACATGTGAAATCATGCTGTGTTTTTTTCTGTGCATGGTTTTTTCCACTTAACAGAATGTTCTCTAGGTTCATCTGTGTTGTTCCAAATAGCAAGACCCCCCCCCTTTGATTTTTGCCTTGGTTTACCATTGACCCAGCAGCAACTTGTTTAATTTCCATGTATCTGTGTAGTTTTCATAGTTCTTCTTAGAGTTCATTTCTAGTTTTATTCCACTGTTGTCTGAGAAGATACATGATATAACTTTGAATTTCTGATTTTTCTGAGACTTGTTTTGTGGCTAAATATATAATCTATCTTGGAAAATGTCCCATGTGCTGAGGAGAAAAATGTACATTCTGCCATTTGGGGGTAGGCTGTTTCATAAATGTCTTTTAAGTCCACTTGTTCTAGAACCCTGTATAAATCCAATGTTTCTTTGTTGATTTCCTACTTTGATGATCTGCTCAGTTTTGTCAATGAATGCTGAAGTCCTAAGCTGTTAAGATGTTGCTGTTTATTTCCTTGGTTAGAATGAGTAGAAATTATTTTATGAATGTGGGAGCTGCCAGATGTATTTATTTATGGTTGTTGCCATCTTCTTGTTGAATTGTTCTCTTTATCATTATAAAATGACTGCAATTTTCCTTTTTTACTATTTCCTTTTCTGACTATAAATTCAAAGTCTATTTTATCTGATGATAATAGCTACTCCTCCTTGCTTTTAGTTTCCATTTGTGTGAATAATTTTTTCCACCTCTTTGAGTCTATGAGTGTATCTGTGGGTTAAATGAGTTTGTCGAAGACAGCATATTTTTTCTCTGTTGTGTTTTTTATCCAATCTATTAATCTATAACTTTTAATGGGTGCATTAAGAATGTTTATGTTCAATGTTAGTGTTGATTCATTAGATACTGTTCTGTTCATCATGTTGATTGTAAGCTAGTTGCTTTGTTTTCTCCTTTATGATACTGTTTATAAGAACTGTGAGTAAGCTTTCTTTCATTTACAAAACTTAGTTTTGCAAGATATATGAAATTCTTGGCTGGTAGTTGTTCTGTTGAAGAAGACTATAAATGGAATCTAGTCCCTTCTGCCTTGTAAGTTTTCCTCTGAGAAGTCTGCCATTAGTCTGACAAATTTTCCTTTGTAATTTACTTGAAGCTTTTGCCTCATGGCTCTGAGGAGTTCCTTCTTCACTTTGACTTTGACCAGTCTGCTGACTATATACCTTGGTAGTGTCCTTTTTACATTAATCCTCAGGTGTTCACTGAGCTTCTTGTATGGATTTCTATATCTCTAGCAAAACCAGAGAAGATTTTCCTAATTATTACCGCAAATAGGTTTTCCAGGCCTTTGGCAGCCTCCTCTCCTCCTCCTCCTTTTCTTCCTTCTACTACTACTACTAATACTACTTCTCCTCCTCCTCCTCCTTCTTTTCTCCTTCTTCTTATTCTTCTTCTTCTTCCTCAGGGATACCTACAGTGCGGTGAAGGGTGGACAAGGCACTGGTACCAGTAGATAGCTTCCTAGGGTGAGTACTTTGAAGGTACCATAGTTATATTTAGCAATGAGATATGAAGCACTTTCTAGGGTGTTTGGGAACTTAATTGCCTGACCTCATATGTTGGGTAAGGACCTTTGGCTTTGCTTGTGGTTACTTTCAAGACAGCCTAGATACTGAATAAATATCTTAGTTATAGGTAGACTTAGTGTGGTTGCTCATTAATTTCTAGTTATTTGTAGGTTTAGCCATGGGTTACCGTGTATGGGCAGATTTCCTGTCTCTCATTGTGAATGGGAAGTTCTTTGAGATCTTTTCTCTTTCCCTAGGGCTGTGGACTTCTTAACTGAATGAATTCTATTGGGACACCCAATTTAAATCTAAGTCATAACTCATGTTTGTAGGTAAGAGTCAGTCAAGCCCTGTACAATCAAATTAGTAAATGCTGTAATGATTGTATAAATAGATCTCCCTGCCAGTAGGTGCATTTGCAGTTAATAGCCAGCTGTGGTGGCATTTTGAGCTGTGTATCTGGCCCTAGTTAATCAAGAGAAACACACAGATAAATGTTCCAGGCAGTGAGTGGGGTCCTGAAGCTCCCCAGGGACTCCTGTGCTCTACTACAACCAAGGCAGATGAGAGAATTTGACTCGATGGGGCTAAGTTGGGCAATCCTGTTTGTAGGGCCCATAAAGAAATGTACAAGAGCTGTCTCAGCAGTGGGTCGAGGGTAAGCTTCACAGTTATGGGGGAAACTACCAGGGAAGGCCTGAAGCAGCCCCATCATGTAAAAAAAAAAAAAAAAAAATCTACGGGTAGCCAAATGCATATCCTCACACCTATAATTCTAGCACTCTGGGAGGCAGAGATGGGTGGATTACTTGAGCTCAGGAGTTAGATATCAGTCTGAGCAAGAGCAAGATTTCGTTTCTACTAAAGAAAGAAAGAAAGAAAGAAAGAAAGAAAGAAAGAAAGAAAGAAAGAAAAAGAAAAATTAGCTGGGCATCATGGTGCAGGCCTGTAGTCCCAACTATTCAGGAGGCCGAGGCAAGAGGATCACTTGGTCCAAGAGTTTGTGGTTGCTATGAGCTATGATGCCATGGCATTCTACCTAGGGTAACTGAGTAAGCCTCTGTCTAAAAAACAATCTGTTGATAGGGGAGGAAAGATATGGAACTCACAGTACTTCACTTTTCTGCTGCTTCCTTTGCCCTGTAGATTTCTTTCCAGAATCTGGCCACTGGGTGCAGCCCAAACGAGCTGAGCTCACTAGCAATGGTGCTGCAGATTATGAGTTTCCTTGCCCAGAACCATGCTCCAGAACAAAAGCTTTCCTACTGGGGGGCAGGTTCTTGTGTGTGCTTCAGCTGGGATACACACGACACTTGCCTTTAATTCTGCCCATGTGGGCTCACTTCCCTCTCAAGACAAGTTCACAAATATCTCCTTTGTGTCCCTGAATGACTAAATTGATTCCTGGGAGATGGGAGTAGGCCTGTAGACCTGTCCTTTGATCCCTCAAACTTAAGCTGTAACCATGGCAGGGAGAGGAATGGTTGCCCTGAGTTGCCTATGGAGTACTCAATCAGGCTTAATGTCACTCTGATTCAGGGTATGCTATATTTTGCAGGAATATCCAGGCAGGCAGTGCTGTGGAGTATTAGCAAGTGAGGAGCTCCTGGTTTGAGCACCCCTTAGTCTGCTGCAGGTTTTCAAGGAGGAAGTCATGTGTCTCATTCTCCATGTAAGCCAGGATGTGGTGGGTACACTAACAGGGTACCCTGTTAACAGGAGGGAAGAAGCCACTCCTGAGTGCCCTGGCTTAAGTTTTACTCTGGGCATTTGTGCTGATCCCATGTGGGAACTGTCAGGGCTGCATCAGCCTCTCCTCCTATAAGGACAGGTCCCCTTTGTTCTGAGGGGCCTCCCTGGAATGCTGGACTCTCCCCTCACTTGAAGGCAGCCTTCTCTGAATGTCCAACTCTGGCATCAGACAGTTCCTCCAGGACCCACTGAGCCCCTGTGGCAGTCCAAACAAGTGTTGGGCAATGTTTGTGTGGAGTCCAATAACAAGATAATTGAAGGGCTGAAGCTTCGTAGGCAGGACAAATGCACTCAGTGGGTGGAAAGACAGTATGGCATCCACTGCTTCTGCTTAGGTCTGTGGTAAAGTGAGCAACCCCAAGGGAGCTGGAAGTCCAGTGCTCTGTTCTGAAGAAGCTCCCATTTCACTCATGGCAGCAGTGCTTAGTATCATGAGGGTAGAAGGGCTTTCCAACAGTTGAGAAGTCTGCAGACTGCCAGAGGTATGAGGAGGGAAGAAACATAAACATCTCCTCCTATCCTTTCTATGATGCTCCAAATTCCTTGTGGGTTGCTCTCTACTAAAGATTTGCCAGTTTTATTTGTATTTCTAAAACAAACTTCATTTTTTTTGTGTGTGTGAACAATTGCATTGTTTTCTTTGTCTCTATTTCATTTATTTCTTCTCTGATATTATTTCTTTTCTACTATTTTTGTGTTTGTTCTTGTTTTGCTAATTTCTGGAGGTGCAATGTTATTTACTTCAGTTCTTTTTAATTCTTTGATGTTTGTATTGTATTAGCTTCCCTCTTAGAACTGCTTTTTCTGTATTCCCTAAGTTTTGGTATGTTGCAATCTCATTTTGTCTTACGGATGTTTTAAATTTCCTTTTTAATTTCTTCATTGATTCATTTGTTGTTCAGGACTATGTTGTTTAATTTCATGTTTTTTCATAGTTTCAAAAGTTCTTTTTGTTATTGTCTTCAAGTTTTATTTCATGGTGGTCAAAAAAAGATACCTGACATAATTTAAATTTTAAAAAATGTCTTAGCTCTTATTTTGTGCACTAATATATGATCTCTTCAGGATGAAGTTTCATTTACTAGTGAAAAGAATGTATGTTATACAGATGATGGGTGGTTGGATGCCTTTGATCTATAATGCAGTTTAAATCTGTTCTTTCTTTTTAATTTATTTGTCTGGATGATTTTATTGTTGCTACAAGTGGGGGATTAAAGTCCACTACTATTATTTTATTACAGTCTACCATTCATTCCCTTTAGATATAATAATATTTGCTTTATATATTTGGGTGCTTTGGTGTTGAGTATATATATATTTATAGTTGTTATATTCTCCAGCTACATTAATCCCTTTGTTTTTATAATTTTTGACTTAAATTCTATTTTTTTAATCTGATATAAGATTAGCCATTGCTACTTTCTGTTGGTTTCTATTTGCATAGAATATTATTTTCCATCCTTTTATTTTCAATCTTTTTGTATCCTTGCTGTGAAGTGTTTTGTAGTTAAGATATAGTTGGGTCTTAAAAAAAGTTATTTAGTCATTCTCTATATCTTTTAATTGGAGAATTAAATCCAGTTACAATCAAAGTTATTTTTAATAGGTAGGGACTTATACCCACCATTATGTTAATTATTTTCTGGTTATTTTGTTGTTTACATTTGGGGGTGTTTTTGGTGGTTTTCTGTAGTGATAAGATTTTAGTGCTCTAGGGTTTTTTTGTGTGTGTACTTTTGAAAAAAATATATACATATACATTTTAATATATAAATATATATTTATTATATATTAATATATTAATATATACATTTATTATATATCAATAAATAATATATATTTATATATATTTAAATATATATATATATATATATATATATATATATATATATATATTCCTTTATGGATACTCTAGGTATTACAAGAAAATCATATCTATTATGAAACACAGCTTCAAGATCATATCAACTAAACTTTGGTCACATACAAATATTCTAGACTTTTACCTTCCCCTTGTAATTTATAATTGTGTTGCTTTAATTTGCATCTTTTTATATTGTGAAATTCTTCTTATTTTTTTTTTTTTATTCTTAGATCACAGCTGTGTACATTAGTGCAATGAAGGGGTACAATGTGCTGGCTTCATATACAATCTGAAATATACTCATCAAACTGTTCAACATAGCCTTCATGGCATTTTCTTAGTTATTGTATGTAGACATTTGTATTCTGCATTTAGTAGGTTTTGCCTGTACCCATTCTAAGATGCACCATAGGTGTGACCCTGCCCATTACCCTCCCTCCACCATAACCTCCCCCCTCCCTTCCCCTCCCTTGGCCTTTTACCCATATTCTTGTGCTGTAGTTGGGTTACAACCTTCATATGAAAGCTATAAATTAGCTTCATAGTAGGACTGAGTACATTGGATAATTTTTCTTCCATTCCTGAGATACTTTGCTAAGAAGAATATGTTCCAGCTCCATCCATGTAAACATGAAAGAGCTAAAGTCTCCATCTTTCTTTAAGGCTACATAATATTCCATGGTATACATGTACCACAATTTGCTAGTCCATTCTGGGTTGATGGGTACTTGGGCTTCTTTCCATGACTTAGCAATTATGAATTGGGCTGCAATAAACATTCTGGTACAGTTGTCTTTGTTATATTGTGATTTTTGGTCTTCTGGGTATATACCTAGTAAAGGAATTATAGGATCAAAAGGCACGTCTATTTTTTGATCTCTAAGTATTCTCCAAACATCCTTCCAAAAGGAATGTATTAGTGTGCATTCCCACCAGCAGTGTAGAAGTGTGCCTTTTTGTCCACATCCATGTGGACAACATCTCTGGTTTTGGGATTTTGTTATGTGGGCTACTCTTACTGGGGTTAGGTGATATCTCAAAGTACTTTTGGTTTGCATTTCTCTGATGATTAAGCATGATGAGCTTTTTTTCATGTGTCTGTAAATGGTGCATCTGTCTTCTTTAGAGAAGTTTTTCTTCAAGTCCCTTCCCCACCCTGAGATGAAATCTTGTGTTCTTTTCTTGCTAATACGTTCGAGTTCTCTGTGGATTCTGGTTATTAAATATTTATCAGAGGTATAACCTGCAAATATTTTCTCCCATTCTGAGGGCTCTCTACTTGATTTACTTACTATGTTCTTGGCTGTGCAGAAGTTTTTTAATTTGATCAGGTCCCAGTCTTGTATTTTTGATACTGCTTCAATTGCCTGGGGGAGTCCTCCTCATAAAATTTTCACCCAGGCCAATTCCTTCAGGAGTTTTTTTCTGCACTTTCTTCAAGTATTTTTATAGTTTTGTGTCTTAAGTTTAAATATTTTATTCAGTGAGAGTCTATCTTAGTTAATGGTAAAAGGTGTGGGTCAAGTTTCAGTTTTTTATAGATTGCCAGCCAGTTCACCCATCACCTTTTGTTAAATAGGAAATCTTTTCCCCCACTGAATGTTTTTAATTGGCTGTGCTTGTCAAAGATCAAATAACGGTAAGTAGCTGGATTCATCTCTTGGTTCTCTATTCTGTTCCAGACATTTACTTCTCTGTTTTTGTGCCAGTACCATGCTGTTTTGATCACTATCGATTAATAGTACAGTCTCAGGTCTAGTAGTGTGATTCCTCCTGGTTTGTTTTTATTTCTGAGTAATGTTTTGGCTATTCAAGGTTTTTTCTGCTTCCATATAAACTAAAGTATTGTTTTTTGAAGATCTTTAAAATATGACAATGGAGCATTAATAGGAATTGCATTAAAATTTGGGTAGTGCAGACATTTTAACAATTTTGATTCTTCCCAGCCATGAGCATGGTATGTTTTTCCATTTGTTAACATCATCAGCATTTCTTTTCTTAGAGATTCATAGATCTCTTCCTAGAGATCTTTCACGTCCTTTGTTAAATAAACTCCCAAATATTTCATCTTCTTTGGCATAACTGTGAAATGAATAGCATTCTTGACTTTTTTTCAGATTGGCTATTGTTGGTATCTATAAAGGCTACAGATTTATAGGTGTTGATTTTGTAGCCTGAGACATTGCTATATTCCTTGATCACTTCTAAAAGTGTTGTAGTAGAATCCCTAGTGTTTTCCACATATACAATCATGTCATCTGCAAAGAGTGAAAGTTTGCTCTCCTCTGACCCTATGTGGATACCCTTGATCGCCTTTCTTCCCTAATTGCAATGGCCAAAACTTCCATTACAATGTTAAAGAGCTATGGAGACAATGGGCAACCTTGCGTGGTTCCTGATCTAAGTGGAAATGATTTCAACTTAACTCCATTCAATTCAATATTGGCTGTGGGTTTGTTGTAGATGGTCTCCATTAGTTTAAGAGATGTCCCTTCTGTACCAATTTTCGTAAGTGTTCTGACCATGAAATGATGCTGGATATAGTCAAAATCTTTTTCTACATCAATTGAGATAATCATATGATCTTTATTTTTTAGTTTGTTTATGTTCTGAATTATATTTATAGATTTACATATATTGAACCAGCCTTGAGACCCTGGGATAAATCCCACTTGGTCATGGTATATAATTTGTTTGATATGTTGTTGGATTCTGTTCATTAGGATCTTATTGAGTATTTTTGCATCAATATTCATTAGTGATTTTGATCTATAATTTTCTTTTCTTGTTGGGTCTATCCTGGGTTTAGAGATCTAGGTAATGTTTGCTTCATAGAAAGTGTTGGGTAGTATTCCTTATTTTTCTATATTATGGAAGAGTTTTAGTAATATAGGTACTAGTTCTTCTTTAAAGGTTTGGTCGAATTCTGACGTAAAGCCATCTGGTCCTGGGCTTTTCTTTTTAGGGAGATTTTGTATAGTTGATGCGATTTCAGAACTTGATATAGGCCTGTTCAATATTTCCACTTCATTCTGGCTAAGTCTTGGTAGGTGGTGTACTTCCATGTATTGGTCGATTTCTTTCAGATTTTCATATTTCTGAAAGTAGAGTTTCTTGTAATGTTCATTAAGGATTTTTTGAATTTCTGAGGGGTCTTTTGTTATTTCATCCTTACTATTTCTGATTGACGAAATTAGACATTTCACTCTTTTTTTCCTGGTTAGATTGGTCAAGGGTTTATCTGTTTTATTGATATTTAAAAAAAAAAAAACTTTTGGATTTATCGATCTGTAGTATAATTCTTTTGTTTTCAATTTCATTTAATTCTGCTCTGATTTTGCTTATTTCTTTTCTTTTGCTGGGTTTGGGGTTGGAGTGTTCTTTCTTCTCCAGTTGCTTGAGATGTCCCATTAAGTTATTAACTTCCTTTCTTTCCGTTTTCTTGAGGAAGGCTTGCAGTGCTATAAATTTCCCTCTTAGGACTGCTTTTGCATAATCCCAGAGGGTCTGATAATTCATGTCTTGATTGTTGTTTTACTCAAAAAAATGTGGTGATTTCCTTCTTAATCTCATCTATAACCCATGTATCCTTCAACATAAGGTTGTTTAGCTTCCATGTTTTTGTATGGGCATGTAGATTCCTGTTGTTATTGAGTTCAACTTTTATTCCATCATGGTCTGAGAAGATGTAAGTAATAATTTCAATTTTTTAAAATTTTCTGAGGTTAGATTTGTGGCCACGATGTGGTCGATTTTGGAGTATATTTCATGGGCTGATGAGAAGAATGTGTATTCAGTTTCTTTGGGATAAAATGTTCTGTAGATGTCTGTTATGTCCAGATGTTGAATGGTTAAGTTTAAATCTAAAATTTCTTTGCTTAGCTTCTTTTTGGAGGATCTATCCAGCACTGCTAAAGGGATGTAAAAATCTCCAACTACTATGGAACTGGAGCAAATCAAGTTGCTCATGTCTGTTAGAGTTTCTCTTATAAATTGAGGTGTGTTCTGGTTGGGTGCATAAAAATTAATAATGGAAATCTCATCATATTGAGTATTACCTTTAACAAATTTGAAGTGTCATCCTTATCCTTCTTCATTTTCCTTGGTTTAAAGCCTATTGCATCTGCCAATAGGATTGCAATGCCTGCTTTTTTCTGCTTTCCATTTGCCTGGAATATAGATGACCATCCCTTCACCTTGAGTTTATATTTGTCTTTGAATGTAAGGTGAGATTCTGGTATGCAACAGATATCTGGCTTGAGTTTTTGTATCCAGTCAGCCAACCTATGCCTCTTTAGACACCTTAATTGAGAATATTGATAAGCCTTTTGAGAGTCTGGTGGACATTTTTCATCCTTTTGCGACTGTGGAAGTTGGAACTTGATCAAAATTTTCTGGGTGGGTTTACTTTTGTGGTGTAGGATTACACTGGTCTTTATGAAGGACAGGTCTGAGAATATCCTGGAGAGCTGGCTTAGTTATGGCAAATTTCTTCAACATGTGAATGTCATTAAATTATTTAATTTCTACATTATAAACGAAACTCAGTTTAGCTGGGTACAGGATCCTGGCTTGAAAGTTTTCTTGTTCTAGGAGGTTAAAAGTTGATGACCATCCTCTTCTAGCTTGAAAGGTTTCAGCACAGAGATCTGTAGTTATTCTAATATTCTTGCCCTAGTAGGTGGTGGTTTTCTTTTGTCTGGCTGCTTTCAGAATTTTCTTCTTTGTATTAACTTTAGTAAAATTGATTATGATGAGTCTGGGGGATGTCTTATTCAGGTTGAGTCATGCTGGAGTTCTGAAGCTGTTTGCTATCTGAATTTCAGAATCTCTTGGCTTGTCTGGGAAGTTCTCTTTCATAATTTCATGGAGAAGAAACTCTGTGCCTTGTGAAGCCACTTCATCGCTTTCGGGGATCCCTATAAAATGAATATTGGTTTTCTTGAAATTATTTCTTAGCTCTCTGAGAGTGTTCTATTTTTGCCCTCCATTTCTCTTCCTCTTTGAGAGTTTGGGTGCATTCCAAAGCTTTGTCTTCAATGTCAGAAATCCTTTCTTCTGCTTGCTCCATTCTGTTACTGAGGTTTTTCTACTGTGTTTCTCAGATCTTTGAGGGCTGCAACTTCTTGTCTCAATGTTTCAAAATCTTTGGTCATTTGGTCTTTGAATTCGTAGAATTATGGCAACATCGTTTGGGTTACTGCTTGGAATTCTAATTTGATCTTATTTGCTATCCAGATTCTGAATTCGAGTTCTGACATCTCAGCTATTTGTTTGTGCATGGGATTCTGTGCTGTGTCTGCCTCATTGTTTTTTGGGGGGTTTAATCTACTCTGATTATTCATATTGCTAGAGTATATCCTTGATTTTGCCTCATGATTGATTTTCACCATTGCGTCTGCCCATCGTCAGAGTTGGGGAGGTGTCTCTCCAAGATTAGCCTCCGACGTAATCACTCTATTGGTGTTGGATCTTTGTAGGGAGTGACCCTGTGTAGTTTTTCTGGGGGTGCCCCAGCCAGGGTGTTCTGGTTATGGTAGCAGCTCTGGAGTATGACACACCTGGATCCATCAACAGGGATGGGGGTGGTGCACACAGTTCTGGGAGTTCCTGGTGCCCAGTGACTTTGGCACAGAGAGCCCAATGCTTCAGCCATCTCTGGCCAAGAGAAGGGCTCCGTGCAGAGGCAGGGAGGGCTCTGGAGGACATAGGGCTTCCAGAGTCCCTAGCCATATGGGAGGCAGGGAGGGTACAGGAGTGAGGATGTGGGGTTGTGCATCTCCCGGATTTCTTGGTCAGGGCATGTTGGGCCCCGGGGGGGCACGGGTTGTGGGTCACGGCGCAGCTGGTATGGAAGTTCTTGCAGGTGTGTAGCTGGTAGCAGAGCAGCTCTTATCCAGGTTGGCTGGTACTGATGGCAGTTTGTATGTCACAAAGCAGCTCTTCCAGAGTCCCCGGCTGGCGCCAAATGCAGGTCACAGCACAGCTCTTAGGGAGGTCCAGTGGGTGCCAATTGTGGGTTGCGCGCAGCTCTTTCCTGGGTCTGGCAGGTGCCAATCTTGGGTCATGGGTTGTGGCACAGCTCTTACTGGGGTCTGTGGGAGTGCCAATCACAGGTAGCAGGTCACATCACAGCTCTTCTGGAGGTCCAGGCAGGCGCTGGTCATGGATTGCGGTGCAGCTCTTCCAGAGGTCCAGCAGGAGCCAATCGTGGGTCCTGGAGCAGCTCTTCCAGAGGCCCTGCAGGTGTGGATCACGTGTCCTGGCGCAGCTCTTACTGGGGTCCGGCGGGTACCAATGGGGTGGCAGGTCGTGGCACAGGTCTTCCGGAGGTCTGTTGGGCACCGTTTCTTGAAGGCAAGTTTAAAGTCTTTTGTGAGCGTGAAAGTAAAAAATCCTGGATTGAACTCCATATGTGGCTTAGAACCTAGTCATGCAAAAGTGATTTCTATATTGTGTATTTCTTAATAATTTATTTTTTCTATATCTGATATCATAGAACATTTTTATTTCACTAGATATTTGAAAAGAGATGTGAAAGTCTGTATGCCACCATTCTAGTAATAGGGTAGTCTGAATTTCATTTGCCTCTCCCAGTGAGTTTTATGCTTTTCATATGATTTCATGGTAGTAATTAATGTTCTTTCATATCTGGATGAAGCATTTCCTTAAGGATTTCTTGGAAGGCTCGGCTAGTGGTAATGAAGTTACTCAGCTCTTACTTGTCTGGTAAAAAATTTATTTCTTTTCATTTTTGAAGGACAGCTGCCAGATATAGTGCTCTTGGTTGTCAGGCTTCTTATGTTTGTTTTTCTTTCAGCATTTTGAATATATCAACTCATTCTCTCCTGGCTTAAAAGTTTCTGCTTAGAAATCTGTGAATAGTGTAATGAGGATTCCCTTCAATGTAATTTGATGCTTTTCTCTTTTTGCTTTTAGAATTTTCTTTGTCTTCACAATTTAATAATTTGATTATAATATCTCTTAAAGAGAATCTCTATGGGTTGAATCTAATTGAGATTATTTGAGCTTTATGGGTTTGGTTGTCCATATTCCTATAAGACTTGGAAAGTTTTTAGTTATTATTTTGTTAAATACATTTTCTGTGCCTCTTTTGAGCTTTTCTCCATGTGCAATTCCCATAATGTCAATTTTTATTAGCTTAATTGTGTCCTATAGGTGTCATAGGCTTTCTTTGCCATTTTTCATTCTTTGTTTTCCTCTCTGACTGTTTTATTTTAAAACACCTGTTTTCAAGTTCAGATATTCTGTCTTCTGCTTGATGTAATCTGCTAATAGAAGCTTTCGATTGTATTATTTAATTGTAGTTATTAGTCTTCAGCTCCAAGATTTCTATTTGTTTTTTAATGATCTTTTAAAAATATTTCTCATTCACGTCATAAATTGTTTTTCCTGATTTCATTGAATTAGTTACCTGAATTCTCTTGTGTCTTGCTGAATTTCTTAAGATCATTATTTTAAAAGCCTTTCCAGGCAATTTGTAAATTGCTGTTAATAGCTAAAGAATTATTTGTTTTTATATTTCTTGTATATTTGTGTTATTTATATTTCTTGTGTACCTGTGTTGGTATCTATTCATTGGGTAGAATGATTGCCTCTTCAATTTACACAGTGTGGCTATTGTAGAGAAATATTCTTACCTGAAGATGTGTCCTAGATTGTTGGTTGAGAAGGCTTTGATCTCGGGTAGGTGCAGTACAGAAATCTCTGGACAGTTTCTCCAGCTATAGTCAAGATCAGCAATGCCTGCGAATGCCTCAATAATCTAGGCTATAGGAGTTTGTGTAACTTGCTTGCCTGGGTCAATTTCAGCTTCCTCACTGGGACCAGGGTTACTAGCCTGTTCTGTGTGCCATTAATGCATGGAGGATGCTCTGCGAGGCCTGGGCACAACCTTCCCACTGAGGGAAGGGGCACTGAGCTGGTCCATGCATTGAGGGTGTATAAGAGCTGCTGCTCTGCTGGGGTCAGGTGTGGCCTCTCCACAGGATTTGAGAGTCCTGGGCTGTGTTGCACACTATAGGTACCTGTTCCTTATGGGGAGCAAAGCATCATGTAGGCTCAGATACCAGAGTTACAGCTATTCAATAAGGCCTAGGGTGTAAATAGTTAAGATTGTGGTTCTGTAGCTACTGGGATGGGAAAGATGGAGTGCCTCTAACCAGAGGTAGGAATCTATAGCTGCTCAGTCTGTGAATGGTGCACTACCACGTACAGGCACAGTGTAGTGATGGCAGATGTCAAGGATGGGAAGATACAAAGGCTTGACTATAGTAGATGTTTCAGGCTCAGGATGGCACTGTATAGCAGCAGCCTGAATCACAAGGTGGGAAGGGGGATTAATATGGGCTCCTCCTTTGGAGTAATGCAGATATGTGAGCTCCAGAGAGCTTCCTAGACTGAACTCAGGGCACGCGTTGACTGCAGGGTTCTCTAGCAGAAAAGACTGTAGGCATCTTTGCAGGGAGAATCCCAACTGAGTCCAAACCAATCCTGATTGGGGAGATGAGATGGCAAAGGCAATGTTTTGTACCCTTCTTTATGCAGCCATACTTAGTTTCCATGCTCCACAGGGTCTACATCCCTCTTCTGTCCCTCAGACATTCTCCAATAATTAACCAGTATAGAACTGATGTAGTGCAATGCTTAGGGCATAGTCCTGCCTCTGTAGAAAACAATTTCCCTGTGTTTTTAGTACAATGCAGGAGGTTGCACTTTAGTAATCTTCTTCAGGTACTGTAGTTGAAGTGTTTTTTGTTTGTTTTATTTGTTGTTTTGTTCCTTTTTGTCTGTGTGATGTGGGGAGGGATCCTATTACGAACTTACCCTATCCTATTATTAACTTACCCTACTGTGAATTATTCTAGGTTCATTATGTATTTTATTAAGTCAGTTTTTATACCAAATGTATGGTAAATATGTTGCTGTCATAGGTATTATTTTATAAATGAGAAAACTATCATCTAAGATTTTAAATGCCTAACTTATTAAAACATAAAAAAAGAGGCAGTGCCAGGTTTTAGAATCAGGTTTATTCAATGCCAATGGTTCTGTTCTTTCAGCTCTGCTACATTTATAAAACAGGATCTAACCAAATAACCAAGTCCATCTGTCTATTTGTGCTTCCTCTGAGTTATCTACAATATATGCCAGGGTATAGCATTCTTGGCTTTTTACATGTTATGCAGAATTGTTTACTTACTGGAAATTTCATTTCCCATTGTAATTTTATATTTATATTTATATGCATCTCTAGCCAAATTGTACCACATGTACTCATGTAGTATTTTTCTGTTTTTACTGTCATATAAGCATGGTCATATGAATCACTCCCATGTATCCAATTATAACACTGCTAAATAGGAAAAAATGACCATCAATGGTAAAGTTAGCCTAGTCAATATGATTAGTCTTTGTAAAATGATAAACAAAATTAGGAAGAATATTTTTCAACTATTTTACTGAAAGCTGTTGCATAATCCAGTAATTACAAGGAGAAGATGAAACTTTTTAAAAATCTGCACATATTCTGTCTTAGATGAAGAAAATATTGAAATCCTATTAACCATGGAGGTCCAAATAGGACCTTCCAAATAGGTCCTTCTCCTATGGTGTAGATCAACTATGCCTCTATTCATCAATAATTCTGTTCCAGAATAGGATATAATTGCTAAGATTTAGATGGAAGAAGCAGAGGAAGAACAATGAAAGAAAAGGAATGGTAGTAGGACTTGTCATGGTAGATACGAATTCTGTGAATTAACCACTAAATGAGTCAAGCAGTGGGATTCCCTCTCATGCTCCAAGTATCTCCTACTTCTTCCATCTTACCTCTCTAACCCTTCTTCCCCTATCACATTCTTTTTCCCTCCCCCTCTTCCTTGTCTTCTTTTTTTCTATCTCCACAGCTGGAAAGGTTCTCTACTTTGAGGACTTAGGTGATTGTACTGGGTCCAATCTAGGTAATGGACACTACTCCCCCCATCTCAAGGGCCTCGATCTTAATGTCAATAAAAACGTTCTTTCTTTCTTTCTTTTTGCCACATAAGGTAACATAATCACAGGTTTGGGGAATTAGAACATGGACATCTTTTAGGACCCATTATTCTGCCCACCACATCATGGGATATATTTCAGCAAGAAAGTGGTGTAAAGCAGTGGTACTGAGGGGCAAAACATTCTCTAATAATTAACCAGTATAGAACTGGTTAATGTAATGCAATGCTTAGGGCATAGTCCTGCCTCTGTAGAAAACAGCTTCCACATATTTTTAGCATAGTGCAGATTATGAATCCAAAAGGAAACCTTGTGATTTTCCAGCAGGCATGTCACTATCTCTTTGCCGTCCTGTCCAAATGCGTCATTCAGAGCACCAAAGGGATGAATATCCATAGCTTCTGGAAGCAGCTTCTTCCCTTTATTTCCTAACTCTAATTCATCTCTTCTCTTCATTTCATCTCTTTTCATGAAAGGGAAGGACATAAAATTGCCATACGCTAAGCTAACATTTCTCCTTTTAGGCACTGAGACCTCAGGGTTGACCTTGAACATAAAGCATTTCATTAAATAGTGTGGTTGAGTTCCAAATCTTGAAGTGAGAGGCAATGTTTTAATAACTGTTTGTTGGGTTACCACCAGTATTCCAAAGAGAGAACAATAAGCTTAAGTGCTTTGGGGTAATAATTTATCAGGATAGCTACATTATGAAAGAATGCTTAAATTAGACAAAAGAAACCCACAAGATGGATGTAGCTCAAATATTTTCCATCATAAGTTTCTTTTTGAAAATAATTTAAATGGTGTGTGCCTTCCCATTGCATTTCTATGTGATAAGTTCAGTAATTAAGTAAGGAGGTCAGAAAAAGAATCCCCTGTGGTATAAATTCCAGTAGATTTATCCAAAGGTCACATAAATCAGAACAAGTCTAAATTCATAAGCTAGTCTCAAATAGAATCAAGTATACTATAAAATGAAACAAAATTACAAAACCCATTATTTTTGCCCCTCAGAATATTTATAAATAACAGGGTGCTGTTTTTATAGTCAGGCAAATAACTTGCCCAGGGCATTCTTAACTACTGATGTTGACTATTATAGCATAACAATGAACTTTGGCATTTTGCAACTTGCATTGTGTAAAGTACATCTTCTGTTCAATTCTCCTGGGTGTGTGTAGTTCTCTATTTTTGCCTACGCATGTTTTCCCAGGGAAAATATGTTATTTAAAGTCAGGACTATTCTTAAACAGAACAGGCAACATGTGTCCTAACACTTTCTAATTTCTCTTTTATAAGATTTCCTTCTCCTGAGGAAGTCATCACAGCCCTTTTCCCCAGAACCTATTCCATGTGGCCACAGACACTGTTACCTAGAGTCTATATATTCCTATTTTACTCCACTGACATTTCTCTAAACTGTACCTTTTTCTTTTGGACCTAAGGTGCTGTCTAGCTAATTATAAGAAGATGTACCGTAACGAACAGTTGTGAGAAGGCTGGTTTCCCTTCTAAGCAGTGCAACATTGTGGGCTACACACTCACCCCCACTACAATGTTTGAGCTCATATTTTCAGTGGGTTTTATAAAAGGTGATGTGGATAATGACACCAAAAATGGAAGGCCAGAGAAAAGTGCTAAATCTGGGGACCTCTAGGTATATACCTGGGAGAATGTACATACTGTGGATCCAGAAAATAAGGATAAAGAGAGTGTTTCTAAAGGATACATTTAAACACATTATAGGAAAATCATATTTATTCACAGGTTTGCCCGTGCTTCTGGTCTGTATTTGTGTGACCTTTTTAGTATCCATCAGTTGCACTGAAGTTATAGTTAGGTTCAGCCATGTATCTAAATAGTTTGTGCCATAGTGTGTGAACCCTAAGTGGGCAACTTGGGCAACTTCCCTTGAACTCCCAGTTTTATTTGAAAGTTCAAGAGGGAAAAACAATGAGCCCTGAGAGTTGTGGGTCTGTGGCATGTCACATCCAGATAAGCCAAGGGAAATCTACTGTTAGCATCCTTAAATGCTCTGCCCAACCTCAGAAATCCAGAAATGGCAGTGCTCTGCTGACCCTAGAGAGACTGCCACTCCTAGGATTGGTCAATTCCTAGATACAGTGAATAAATTGCCCAGGAGCACACTGACAACCAAACCAATCAAGAGCCCACACCCCAATCACCTCTTTTACTGGAGCCCTCATACTCTGAGTCTCTGTCCATCTGTCCTAATAACTCTAAAGCCAGATATCAAACAACTAGGATAGCACCTATCCCCCAGTCTGCAGAAATTATTCAAACTAGCCAATCCTCACCTATGTACCTGCCTTGCCTGTTCTTGCCATAAAAACTACAATAAAGGCTCTTGCTCACAATACTTCCCTCTCTCTCTGCCTCCTCATGACTGGCCCCAGTGCTTCCCCATGTGGCCCTATGGCATTGCATGCCCCTTTCTGGTAGGAATCTATGAATATAACAAATTATATTTTCAAAGGAAGTCACCTCTTAATCTGTTGGCCTTGCCATATATAAATAACAGTAAAACCTATATTAAACAATATGGGATAAAACCTGCTCCCTGAAGCAGATGACTTTCTAACTCTAACATTTTTTTATCCTCTTACTTTGAATAGGAGAGCATCATATAGTCTTTAAAATAGATATTAAAGTTATAATAAGGTTTATGCTTCTAAATTAACCCAGTCTTCAATGCCACGGGTTTCCTGAATCAGGAGTTCTATAAAGAGAAATGACACAGAAAATCTTGTGTAAGTGTCATTGCTTAAGTTGAGGCAAGGGAAAATGTTAGTACTGTTTTGGGAAACCATTCATTTTGCTGTATTATAGCTCAAGGGCAAAAATCCTTCTTAGTATGCCATTTTTTTACTCCTATTAGCTTTTTTACTTTCCTTAGCACTTCTTTGTTCTTTGCCTTGGGGTACAGCGTAGAAGGGTCCTTCCTGATAGTGTGATTATATAGGCTTGGCATGCATTTTAGGAAGAATTAGGAATATATTGAGATAATATTATTCCTTTAAAAGGCACATGAAGTACAAGACAAAACACAAGAAATACATTCCAGTTGGTGAAGAAGTAGATTAGCAATGGAATGGTAATATTACTGATTATTTACTGATTAAATTCTAATCTAGTATGAACCAAGACTCACTGTGCAGTCTTAATCCTTAATTACCTCACCGTTCTTTGCATTTTTGTTTGTAAAACAATTATTCCAACTTCTTTCCAAATACACTTAGTACCACTGTTGTGAGAAATCATTTGACTTTCAAAATAATTCTGGGAATTTCTTTCAGTTACCATAAACATTGCAGAGGATTATGTACAAGACAAAATTAGGTAAGCATTTGTGTAAGGAAATAAATAAGGAAGTGTATTACAGTTAAAGAATCAACACTTTGGTTCAAGTTGTGATAAAAGGGTGCCAAAGTTATTTGAAAGCAAGAAAAGAATTCAGAGCATTTTTTCCAAACATCTTACGCAGATTTTTAATTTTTATTATTATGTTTGCTTCTGAAAATGCACCCATTCACAAAACCTCTGAGAAGTTAGCAAAAGAGACATATAACCCTCTGAAATGGACCAGGACTTAAGGGGGAGTACAGTTGGCTAGACACAGTGAGGGAAAAAAAATCCTTACCTTTCTGCTGTACCTGAAGTTGCAAAGTGAAACCTTCCAAATATTTTAGAAAAACAAGATGCCTGTAACTCATATTTTGTTTGTCGTTGAGTCTTGCTCAAAATATTTTTTTCAAATGAAAAAAGGAAGAATGAAGGAAACAGACCAAAAATCAAGGAATTTTGTGCAGAAGCAAATAAAACTGTGGAATTTCTGATATATATATATATATAAACATAAGCCCTAACTTCAGACCTTCCATTTCATGGAAGAGGTAACCATGAGTAAGTTACTTATCCATGAGTAAGTTACTTATCCTTCCAATAATCCCCTTGTGATAAAAGTATCCTAAAACGACTCCTATAATCTCTGCCTGCTGGTACCCATGCCTTTAGGAAAACACCTCCCTTAAGTGTGGACAGGACCTAGAACTTGCTTCTAACTAACAGAAAAGACAAAGGTATGAGATATCACTCTTATTACCTTATCATATTATAAGTGAAGGAATTATGCAGATAAAATTAAATTAAGCATCCTAATCAGCTTGATTTTTGAGTTAATCAAAAGAAGACTTTCTAAATGGGCTTGTCGAAATCAGGTTAGTCCTTAAAATGGGGGCTTATTCCTTCCCTGAGCTGAGAGACTCCAGACAGCAGAGTCTCCCATTGGCACTGAAGAAGCAAGCCATCATGAATTTTAAAGATTTAATGAATTTTGCCAGCATCCACAAGAACTTGCAAAAGCATATCTGTGGAAGAGACAAGGCTCACAGAAGAACTCAGCTTTTAGTTATCATCATGTAACATTCCCAGCACTGGGGAAAGAGTACATCTGTCCTGCAGTGGGATATGCGTGGCACATCATAGCATTCACTATACTTACAGATGTTCTGGCCTACCCAATAGCAACCAGCCATCACTGAAGATCAATAAACACTGAAATTTCTTTGCAACTGAGACCTTGGCTATTAAGAGAAAATCATCTGGCTATTTATTTTCCATGAGGACACATCTGACTCAGTCAGATAAATGTATTTTATTTTTCTTACGTTGCTTAAAAATGTTATTAAAGTAAATGTTTTCAAGGTGTTCTGTTAGGTAGGCCTCCTGGAAAATAGCTTTTGTGAGGGTGAAATAAACAAATTGCAAAAGATGTGTGTCTTTGGTCACTTGTGTGTTATATAGGATCTCACAGCTGGCCTCTAGCCTCCTGCTTTGCTGGATAGATTTCAGAGCAGGGACATCTGAAAGCCATGAAACCTAGCTTCTGGTTCTCCATGGACAGATTAGTGTAGGATTCAAATAAAGGACTTCAGATTCCATGTGCAGCAGCTAATGCTCCTGTGAGGTTATTTTATGAATCTGTACTAATTCAACAGTACTATCATTAGACACAATGGTCAAGTATGGGACCAGCATCAGAGAACAGAGAATGATGGGTTGCAGAATGCTATTTTAGGCAAGAAACTTCTGAAATGACTCTGTGAGAAGGTAAAACTTGAGTTAAAATCTGAGTCATGTAGATTTCTAAGAATCTAAGAAATGTGTCATGTAGATTTCAGAAGGTATAAATTTTCAGAGAAAGAAAAAAAAATGTATAAACATCCTAAAGTGGAAAAATATTCAAGTTAAAGTAAAAAGATTAAATGCAGCTGGATGTAGTAAGCAAAGAAGGAGAGGTCAGCGACTTGGCAGGGGCTAAATTCTGTGAACTCGATAAGCAGACTCAGGGAAGAACACGGGCTTATTATTATTTTTTTGTGAGTGACATAGAAAGTCAATAAAGAGTTCTAAGCAAGGGATGATATGATATAACATTATGATTTTCAAGGCTCACTGTGACCCAGGGTCCAGGTGAGCCCCCATGGACCCAGCTTCCAGGCCCACCAGAGCATCAAGCCAACTGTCATGGTCTCAGAATCTAGTTCCACTCCTGTACCAGGGCAGCCCCTACAACCATGACTCTAGACAAGCCCCTGTAGACCTAGTCTCCAGACATAGCAAAACACCAGATCAGTCCTCATGGTCCCAGGATCCAGGCCAATCTAGCACCAGGCTGGCCCTGTGCTGACCCCAGTGTTAGTTCTACCCAAGTGAACTCAGGCTCCAGGGCTGCCACAGAGCCAGTCCACCCCTCCAGGCCAATTTTCATGGGCTCCAGATACAGGTTGCCATGTGTGGACCTAGACTTCATTAAACTTGCCTTATAAGAAATGCTTAGGAAATTATTTACATTGAAATTAAAGTATAATAACAATATGAAAAAATAAAAAGGATAAAACTCACTATAAATGTAACATACAAATTCAGAATGATCTGAGACTGTAATAATTGTGTGAAAATAACTTTTAAATCTGGTTTAAAGTTTAAAAATATTTCAAATAATTATAGCTAAATAATTTGTTAATGAATACACAATATAGCCAGGCCTGGTGGCTCCTGCCTATAATTCTAGCACTCTGGGAGGCTAAGGTAGGTATATCACCTGAGCTCAGGAGTTTGAGACCAGCCTGAGCAAGAGTGGGACCCCTGTCTCTAAAAAAGAAAGAAAAATAGCTGGGTAACAGGTGCCTATAGTTCCAGCAACTTGGGAGGCTGAAGCAAGAGGATTGCTTGAGCCCAGGAGTTTGAGCTTGCTGTGAGCTATGACACCATAGCACTCTACTGAGGACAAGAAAGTGAGTCTGTTTTTTAAAAAAAATGGATACACAATATAGAAAAATGTAAATGTGGAAGAAGGAGAAATTAAAGCATAGGGTTTTTATATGTAGTCAAGGTGAAGTTGTGATCAGTGTAAAATAGCCTATTATAACTATGTATTATGTAAGTCTCATTATATCCACAAAGAAAAATTATGTAGTAAAATAAAAAGATAAAGACGCCAAAACACACCACTGAAAAACAAACGAAAACATGAAATCATGAGAGAAGAAAAAAATAAAAACCTTTTAAGATAGAAAACAAATAACAAAATTGTGATAGTAAATCCATACATATCAATAATTACTCTAAATGTAGATAAAATAAATTCTCTGATCAAAAGATACAGAGTAGCTAAATGGTTTAAAACACCAACATACAACTATATAATTCCTGCACGAGACCCACTTTTGCATTAAGAATACACATAGTAGGGTGGTGCCTGTGGCTCAAAGGAGTAGGGCGCCAGCCCCATATGCTGGAGGTGGTGGGTCAACCCCACCTCTAGCCCCCCCCCCCAAAAAAAAATGAAGAATACACATAGTATGAAAGTGAAGGGAGGGAAGAGGATAGTCTATGCAAATTGTATCCAAAAGAAGGGTGGCAAAATAGACATTGTCAAATATTGTCATAAGAGAACAGAGAAGGCTATTACATAATGAAAAGGAGTCAATTCATCTTGAGGACATAACACTGGTAAATATATATGCACCCAATATCAGACCATCTGATATACACATATAAGCAAATATTAACAGAACTTAAGAGAGAAATAGTCAGAAATACAGAAATAGTAGGACACATCAATACTCTACCTTCAACAAAGAATAAACCATCCAAACATAAAATCAATAAGAAAATTGTGGACTTGAATAATACTACAGATAAATAGACCTAAAAGAAATATATAGAACATTCCATTCAATGGTAGTAGAATATATATTCTCCTCAAGTACACTTGGAACATTCTCTAAGATACATGATATGTTAGGCCACAAAACAAGTGTTAACTAATTTAAAATTGAGAGCATATCAAATATCTTCTCCAATCACAATGGCATGAAACTAGAAGTCAATAACAGGAGAAAATTAAGAAAATTCAAAACTATGTGGAAATTAATTACTGAATTCCTGAAATCAAAAGGGACAGAAAAAAATATCTTGAGACAATTGTGTCTTGAGACACAAGAAATATCTTGTGAAAATGGAAACACAATATACTAAAATTATGGGATGTAGGAAAATCAAACCTAAAATGAAGTTAATAGTGATAAATATCTATTTTAGGAAAAGATAAAGAATTCAAATAAGCAATGGGTGGTACTGTGGCAATTTCATGTGAATCAAAGGCCTACATGAAAAGAAAAGAAAATCAGTAAAACATGCAGAAAGAAGTTAATATAGGAGACTATGTTTGTGATATCAGGATTTCTTAAACTATAATAAAATTCACTGAAAAAGTCATTAAATGTTTACAATAAGAGTTGCCTAAATTGGAAAGTTTTCAAATGAAAAGACATTATAAACACATTGAAATGACAAGCCACAGAGTGCGACAAGATAGGTATCTAGAATACAAAAGGAATTCCTGCAAATTAATAAGAAAATGATTCAGCTAAAAATGGACAAAGAGTAAGACTCTGTCTCAAAAAAATAAAAATAAAAATCCAAATAGCCAATAGGCCCTTAAAAAGATGCTCAAGTTCAATAGTGCCAAACTAAAGAACAGTGACACACTATTTTCACAACTATTCATGTGATAAATTCTTAAACCTGACTATAAAATGTTGGCAAGAATGTGGATGCTGAGAAACTTTATATAATTGCAGGTGTGAAGCATACAAGGATTTTGGACAGCAATTTAGCACTACTGAAGTTGAAGATGTATATGTTCTTTGACAGAATTCCATGGCTATGTATAAAACCTAGGGAAATTCTGCCATATTTGCACAAGAAAAAAGTGTGTAAGAGAGTTATTTACAGCATTATTTATAGGAGCAAAAGTTAGAGACGATCTAAAACTACATCAACAAGACAATGGATAAATAGTGAAACACACTACAGCAGTGAAAATAAATGGACTGGAATGGTATCTTTTAACACTGGTATTGCTCACCAACAATGTGAGATTTTAAAAAGCAAGTTTAATAAAAGCAAAGTATCCTTATGTTTTAAATGTATACAAAGTCTCAGAATATGCAAAAACATGTTATGAATTCATGCATATATATTAAAAATATAAAAATTAATTGGAAATATTACACTTCAAATTTATGACAATTATTACCTCTTGGTGGTAAAAGACATCTTAGGTCAGATCTTCTAAAAAACAGGGCTTGAGACAGGGATAAACTTTTTTTTTTTTTTGAGACAGAGCCTCAAGCTGTCACCCTGGGTAGGGTGCCATGGTGTCACAGCTCACAGCAACCTCCAACTCCTGGGCTCAAGTGATTCTCCTGCCTCCACCTTCTAAGTAGCTGGGACTACAGGTGCCTGCCACAACACCTGGATATTTCTTGGTTGCAGCCGTCATTGTTGTTTGGCGGGCCCAGGTTGGATTTGAACCCGCCATCTCAGGTGTATGTGGCTGGTGCCTTAGCCGCTTGAGCCACAGGCACTGAGCTGAGACAGGGATAAATATTGAGAGATGCTATCCCAGAGCAGTAAGAGTAAAGGAAAGACTAATCTTCGAGAAGAACAGATAGGAAAGGAAATGTCTTAACTCCATAGGCAATACAAAGGACTATCCTTAGAGTCGTCCATTGGGCAAAGATATGAGAAAACTCACACAATTACATATTCAAATAAAAATAGACACCACTTTCTACCTGATATTTCTTCTCGAACACCTCCTAGGCACTTCAAACTTCACTGAACATGTCTTCATCATTGTGGTCATTTTGAGAAGTGTTGCAATTAGTACTGCATATATAATCAGAAAGCTAATAAATTATCAAATTAAAAAACAAGGTATTATTATTATTAAGCATAGTACTAGATATTGATTTAAGGTAAATTAGTATGGCTACTTTTAAAAGAGAAATCTGAGAACTTGACACTAGGAATATTCATTCATATAAATTCTGTTCATATAAATTCTTCGTAAAACTTAGAGAATGGACTTTAGTTAAGAATGATTGATAGCCACTTCTGAAATCAGTGGGTTTGGTAAATACATGACTCTTGGTTCTCTATAGTTTATCTGCCAGATGTATCTAGGTGTATTCCCATCTTTATACCTCCCTGACTCTTACTTCATGCCTTACTCATTCCTATGCCAAGGAATGAGGGTAAACAATAGGGTGAGGATGATTATGTGACACATTTCTTGATATTAAAAACAGCTGATGAAGCTGGAAGATCATTTGAGCCCAGGAATCTGGGTTCAGCCTGGACAATACAGTCTTAATAATAATAATTAAAAAAAAAACTAACAAAACAAAATATATACAAACCAGTTGTAATGTTAATATGGTTTGTTTGAGGACTGTATAAAAAAGACTACACATCAAAGTAACTTCCTTATAAAAGCAACTTCAGAATCCCATTATCCCCTCTACCCTCCTCCAGCCCATCTCCCATTTTGTCAACTTTTGTTTTGCCTCACTGGCTTCATGCAAAAGCAAACTCTGGGGCTCTGTTTGGTAATTTGAGTTCCTGATAGATGAACATTTGCTATCACAGCATAAGAATAAAAGTACATACATTTTCTTAATATTCTTCCATGTATACTATTCATATCATGAATTTTGTTCATGATTTTAATGATTAGAATGATTTTAATCTTGGCAAAAACCAATTTCTGCTTCAATTATAATAAAAATTCCAAGTAAGTTTCTTGGGAAGGAAATAGGGAAACATCTTGAATTGAAGTGCTAAGAGGAACTTGGATGTCAAGGTGCATCTCTAATTCTGTTAATGCACATGCTTTAAACTCATGCTAAACACTCTAAAGTATTAAAATGTACATATATAACTTTTAATTTTCTAGCAATTAAAGACTAAGACATGGATTTTCAACATTTTTTTCTAGATTAGTTTCATTATATAAATACATCTTGTTTGAAAGATCCTGGGCTATGGATGTCACAAGAAAAAGAGGCAACAGTTCTGACACAAAGGAGGTCATGGAGGCAGGGAAAGATGGCTCTATAGTTAGAAACTTGAAATAGATGCTAAGTGCAGGATGTAGTTAGTGTGCTGAATTTAAAATGTCTGTAGAATTAAATCTGACATTTAAAAGTAAGAGTTCTACCACAGAAAGTCCTCACAATGCCATTATTGTTTAAATCAAGAGAAAAGTAATAAATATCATTGAAGAAAAGTAGCAATATTCTTTCACTGAGTTCCTGTCTGCTTTTGTAGTGCTTAGAAATGAAAATGAAGAACATTATGATTCAGAAGAAATGAAACAGCAAACAAAATACTATCAAGACACATTCCATTTCAGAAGCCTTCATGCTCTATTGTTTTTATGAGGATTACTCTGTTCTGAATATCCCTATCCAGAAACATCGCCAAGAAAACACACCATCTTTTAACAAAATAGTAGAACAACTGAAATTCAAAACTAGTAGAACATGGGATGGTGAAAAGTAACAAAGCGTTCTCAGCATGTTCTCTTGATGAGATATGAAGATTTATGATGGGTTGCTTTTACTATTTTCCTTCATAATTTGATTTTATAATTGTTTGATGACAAATAGTATTTTTTTTTTTAACTTCAGGTCAATATGAGGGTACAGACAACCAGATCTTAATCTTTGAATTTGCTAGGTAAAGTCCCTTTTGTAGTTGTGCTCCACACCCAAAAGATGTGCCATAAACCCTTACATTGTGCCCATTAAATGAGAGTACCGCCACCCTCCCTCATTATCCCTTCCCCCTACTTGAATTGAAATAAATTTTTCTCCTCTGTGGATGTGAATTAGATCATGTACTGGCTTCATATTAGTACTAAGTACATTGAATATTTGCTTTTCCATTCTTGTGATATTTTACTAAGAAGAACATGTTTCAGTTCCACCCAAGTTAATACAAAAAATGTAGTGGGGGAGGAGGCAAGATGGCTGATTGGAGCCAGCTTTCCACAGAGGCTCCCATCTGGAAGGAGAGTTAAAGAAGTTTAGCAAGTAAGCCAATTGTTTGAAGCTGAGCCAAGAGAGAAGTTTGAAAAACGCACATCAACCTTGCTGAAGTGAGCTGCAACCTCAAGGATACAAATAAAAGGTACAAAATTCATCACCAAGTGGATGGGAGTCCCCTCCCCCACGAGAAGGGCTCACAGTACTCCATACAAACAAACAAGCAGAGTTCAATCATCCTCCCATTTTAATCCCATGGGAGAGATCCTCTGAAAACTGGACCTACTTCCCCTACTAGGTGCCATGGCACTCTCCTGCCAGGCATAAAACTGTATAAAACTGTACATATACTCTACCTGCAATTTTGAACTCCCAGCACTCCCCGCCACTCGCACACCAAATACCAATTCTTGGGTATTTTCTCAAGAAGTGTGGACAGGGCATGGACTGCTGCTGGTCGGTGCTAATTCTGTGCCATGAGAGTAGGAAGAAGATGGTCAGCTGAGAGGAAACCATACAGGAGCAGGTGTCCCAAGGCACAGAGCAGCAGCCATGGCAGGAACAATAGGACTCACACACCTGAGGATATTCCAGAGTCACATCCCCTGTCTCTCTGGGCAACCAGAGGAGGCCTGGCATCTTCTCTGGTGGCAGCCACTGGTGGAACAGATCTGGGACAGAAATGCAGGCCCCATGAGTAAAGGGTTTGCCTGAGGCAGTACTAGCCTGGGCAAAGTGCGGGGACTAGAATTTGCATGGCAGAGACACCAGACTCCCAGGGTGGGGCTGAACCAGAGGCTCGCTTTACTGAGCCTAAAATGCATCCATCCCTCAGGGGATCATAGCTGAGACAAAGGTGAATAGGCAGAGGCTGGAGCTGACAGCTGAGTCTGAGCTTAATTGGCCTGCCCCAATTCAAACAGCAGCCAAGACCGGGCAGCGGCACAGACCAGGGCTGAGTCAGTTTCTGTAAACTCAAACAGCATCTGATCCACAGGGGAATATAGCCGGAACAGAAACAAATTTTGCAAAGTTGTTCTGTTCTGTCAGCAACATCAATCAGGGGCAGGGCTGGAACTGAGTGAACTGCCCCAGCCTCCATTAAGCACCTGAGGTTGTCAGACCTCACCTCCCCCTGCTGGTTAGTGGCAGAGAGCAGCGTATGGCTGAGGAGACAGAGAACTCCCTGTGATTCAGGCAGATGCAACTCCCTGGAGTATCTGCTCATTGGAGGGAATTGGGTTACAGCCCTGCAGAGTTATCAGTGACTGGGTGTGACAGAGATGCAAGGTGGGGAAGGAGGCATCAACCTTCCCAGACTAATCTATTTGCTGGGTGGGTCCTCCTGACCACACGGAGCACAAGAGTGAGTCGTATTTGAGTTGCTAGCAGAACCCTGTGATCTAGTTGCCAGAGACCTTTTGAACTCTCCCACCTGAGACCAGCATGGACTAAGACAATTGATATGGACCTCTTGAACTGGGACAATCACTCAAGGACTATCCAAGTGGCACCCTGGGTGTGTGGTTGTGTGAAGATGTCCTTTTCCAATTGTTGCCTGATGGGCGTGGGGGGGGTGACTTAATTGCTAGTATTTCTCCACAGCTGAGACTTCCACCAAGAGTAACTGATTCACAGGGTAGGACAGAGACCAGCTGAAAACAAGACAGAGCCACTTAGCCCCACCACACCAAAGAGGTACCCAATGTCTCAGGCCATAGAACTGTACAGGTCCTTGGCAAAGCTCTAGGGGAAAAGGTAGAGAAACCAATCCCAGCTTTCAGACAAAGGGCTGTGTAATCACTACTCCTGGAGCCCCCAACCCAATTTCTCTTTATTTGTTCATTTAGCCAAATGGTGTAAAATAATGATGGGGCAGAATCAGTGGGAAAACTGCGGTAACATGAATAACCAGAATAGATCAACCCTCCCAACCCCCCCCCCCCAAATAAAAGATATGGTAGACACAATTGAAGATCCCATTTATAAACATCAGGCTGGGATGTCAGAAATCAAATTCAGAATTTGGATTGTAAACCAGATTAATAGAATACAGGAAAAGTTAGAATTATAAATTCCAGGAGCATTTCAAACTTTGTCTCAAGAATTTGACAAATACAAAGACAAAATCACCAAAGATTTTGACACATTGAGACAAGAATTTGCAGCCCTCAAAGAACTGAAAAATACAGTAGAATCCCTCAGTAACAGAATGGAGCAAGCAGAAGAAAGGAATTCTGACATTGAAGACAAAGCTTTTGAATGCTCCCAAACTCTCAAAGAGGAAGAGAAATGGAGGGCAAAAACAGGTCACTCTCTCAGAGAGCTCTGGGATAATTAGAAGAAAATCAACATTTGTCTTATAGGAATCCCTGAAAGTGACGAAATGGCTTCACAAGGCACAGAGTCTCTTCCATGAAATTATGAAGGAGAACATTATAGACATGCCAAGAGATTCTGAAATTCAGAAGCAGACAGTTTCAGAACTCCAGCATGACTCAACCCAAATAAGACATCCCCCCAGACACATCCTAATCAATTTCACTAAAGTTAATATGAAGGAGAAAATTCTGAAAGCAGCCAGATGAAAGAAAACCATCACCTACAAGGGCAAGAATATTAGAATAACTGCAGATCTCTCTGCTGAAACCTTTCAAGCTAGAAGAGGATGGT